>JAHWFP010002107.1:0-32809 GCA_023313725.1 Lithobius niger | reverse complement strand
CAGAATGGTATTCAATGATGGACACTGATTTAAATGGCATGTATAAAAGAGACCGAGTTGCTAATGAAGTAACTAGTCCTGCCTTTGCACCACAGCACACTTATAATCTTGGCCAGTACTCATAAATATACGTTGCAAGAAACTTATTAAAATAAAAGTATAGCAACAAAAAATATGTTCAATTTTCTAAAGTACTACCGTAATGCATTTCTAATATCGCTTAGCATAAAAAGCATGCCGTCGTTCGTGTAAGCAGGCTTCAGTTTGTACAGCGTAAGAAATATCCCATTTTAAAACACACGGCAAGGTTGTGTTGATGACTGCAAGTTTTAAGCAGGCGTAGCTCGAACTATAATTTGGAATGTGGGTGAATAAGACGAGCACATGTCGGAAATCGCAGAATGACTAGAATATGTCACAGCGCCACTTACTGTATAATGCAGGTAAATGACTGGTTTAAAGCATGCATATTATTTCAATGCAGTCTTGGGGTGGCATTATAACAGCCAAACACGACAATACCGAGTTGACAGCAAAGAATCCAACATAAGGTTCCAGGGTTGTGACGAAAAAATCCAACCCGGGTGGGTTTTTTTTTTCGTGCTGCTTTCTTTTATCAAGTTTTGCTGTTCATTTAACTTTTTTGATGGTTGCTAAAATTTGTTTTATGTCTTATGCAGTATGCACTCGGCTCTATTTTAGCTCCGCTTGCGAGTTGAAGGTTGAGATGACAGCTTTTGGGATTAGGTTTAGTGGCTTGGCAGTTCACTAGGAAGTGTGGTTATTAACCCATTACCACCTAAAAAAAACTTTCAGACCCTTTTTTTAGAGTCCATATGGTTCATGGATTCGAACTGGCATTCTCTTGGTTTGAAGCCGACGACTCTGGCCACTGGGCTGTGATTGCTCGCTTTACGCGGGGTCCGTGGGGCCCCCTCACAAAGCTCGCGCCGGGACTTAGTTTTTAGCTGTTATACATTGAAGGCGTACGCTCGTTTAGCTACGGGTTCGGGCGGCTACGGGTTAGCTGAGGGTTGAGAATATACTTGATTGCAACCAATAAATATTCCTTCATTCAACCCCTCTCAAACTAGAAACTAAGTGTCGTCAACCTCTAAACCTACTGGCATCCTCAAGTATTTGAGTCAGTCAAAGATCAACTGTTGAAAAAATTTATCTCCGAAACACTTTTTCAACTACTGGGCAAAACCCTGAAACGTTAAGGGTGCTCTAAATACAGAATTGCTAGTGCAAAACTATCCATTGTTTAAACACAGATCGTGAAACAATCATCAGTTGTCTTGATGGCCTAAAAATGTCTTATTTTTACTTTCCTCAAAAATTCTTCCTTTTAATTCGTTCTTAATTTCGTTTATATACTGCTCCTGGCCAAGTAACAAAGAAAAAAGTGCTTAACCATGCTCTCCGTCATGCGCCATGCTTGTGCT
The DNA here is from genome assembly GCA_023313725.1 of Lithobius niger. Taxonomy (NCBI): domain Eukaryota; kingdom Metazoa; phylum Arthropoda; class Chilopoda; order Lithobiomorpha; family Lithobiidae; genus Lithobius; species Lithobius niger. Next base: position 31,361 of record JAHWFP010002107.1, on the reverse strand, counting down.
CCACTTTTCATTTTGGGCACAAGTCTTTAGGCTTATTTTAAGGCTAAAGTTAAGCTTAAAATGACTTGGGATGTAATTGAGAGCACATCCTAAGAAACTAAGCCGCGAGTACAGTAGAATAATTTTATTTTGAGCAGAGTTTGAGTATTAGTGGGCATATTTTGGCAAGTTTCTCTTAGTTAAGATAGTAGCTAATAATGCTTCTTAGCTGACTGTGATTCGAGGTTTTCTAGTTTTTAGGATACAACTTTAAAAGGGTTAGAACTAATGGCTTTTAGTCTGCTCCACCGGAAAGCTCTAGTCGAGACGCTTAATTGAGTATACTGGAATGTCAAAATCGGTCAAAAATTTGGAGCGTTATCGTATTTTCACAGGATTCAAATTTTTCGAATGTGGATGTGAGTAACGAGCGGCGTTCGGGGTCAAGTTGCATACTTGGCTCGGCTCGGCTCGAATTCTTCTTGTATTGAACATCCTTAGATGTAATAGCCTAAGTTGTATGCCTAGAAAAACTCACTTTGGAATCTTCACCCCATTTTTCTGCTATGTGAAAACACATTATTTATAATTAAAAAAATTCATTAGGCCTGAAACGATGTTCACTGTTCAGTGCAACATACAATAGAGCCTTGTCTTAAAGACTAGTTAAAAAGTTGTGAAAATTTACTGAATTCATTGGTTGTTTGGAAATAGAAAAACGTTCTGGATGAATTTAAGTACTCTCACTTGATGGTGGACGTACCGAGATGTATAAAATCAGTTTCGGCACAAAGTAGCACAGTTAAAAACCCTGGTATGGCAAGATGAGTTTTAAATAACAATTTTGCAGATTTCAAATTAACCTATGAAAAAGATTAAAAGTTAAAAGGCATTGAAAACCATATGGTTGTTGTGGAGAAGGTTTTCAGCGTCGTACTATACAAGTCGGAGACAATCTTGTGGCCTTTTGGAAGTGTGCTAGCCATTCTGAAGAGTAGAATAAAGAGGTGTGAGTATGCTTTGTTAGCAGGGCTTGAGAAACTAACCTTTTTTTTTTATTAAACAGGGTAAACTAAAGGTAAAAAATCTCGAGGTAGTATGAAGGTCATACTAATGATGGTACGGTAGTATTAAACTAGTTATTTAGCAGTCGTCTGGTATTCTTGGTATGCACCAGAGTGGCACTTTTTTCCCCTTACAGATCGACCGTGGACACCCCACTTTATTTATAATGAAATTTTTGGGCCACGCAAAGTTAAAAAAATGGTTCTCGGGCACAGAAAGTCGAAAACTGATGAGGGATTAGGCTTTGTTTTACACATTCGGTTCTCGAGCACAGAAAGTTGAAAACTGACGAGAGATGACGTTTTTTAAAATACTATTTAACACATTTTATAGTAAAAAAAAAAAGTGCCATTTTCATACTGAATTTTTTTTTTTTAAATGGTCAGATTGCTTCAACACAGCATGTAAAAAGCCATTTTTCGGACATTTTTATTCGCAGCAAGCATAGATTGGATTTCAGAAACCCCCCCCAATTTGATGCGAAGCTTTTTAGATGATCCGGCGGATTACGTAGCATTGATACAACAGTAGTGATCAGACTAATGTTGACTTTGGAAAAGTCACTAATAAATGCTGCGTCAATTAATTTTATTTCTTGCAAAAAAAATCGATGCGGGAGGGCCTGAGAACCATATTTTTTATTTTGCATGGCCTTGGGGGTGTTATTTTTTTTACAACACTGCAATGTTGCATCTATAGTGATAATAAAATACCTTCAAACAACTGGTACAACCAACTGGGTTGTGCGAGTAGAATGATTTTAATTCGAGTCGAGCCGAGTTGGCAACAGAAGAGTCAAGTATTTGTTGGTTATATTTTGTTAGCAAGTTTCTCTTCGATGGTGCTTAACTGATTGTGGGTTGTGGTTGGTTTCCCACTTGGAGGATATACCGTACTGGCTGGATCGTAAGTCTGCTCGCATATAAGTCGAATTGATATTTTGGGCTCATAATTCAACAAAAATGAAGGGGCACGATTATAAGACTGACGACTTTCACCCAAGATTTTGCCAGTGCCCCTTATTACTGATATAGTTGAATATTATAGAGTAATAGTTTAGCTAAAGCCAATTCAGAATCGTGATTTTCGTCATTATAGTTTTTTTTTTTAAGTGTGGACTGCATAACAATATTTAAGGTCCAATTTTGGTTATATTTTAGTTTTTATTAATTAATTCAAAAACTACTTGAGCTGATGACTTCTCATTACCCCCAATGAATAGCTCTCGGAAAGACGATTCCAGTGGTGTATTCAAACTTCAAAATAGGTCAAAATTTGGCTGAATAATGGATTTGGATGCCAATATGAGACAAAGATGCTGTTTTAATCGTTACAAATTCGACAAAAAGTACTGTCTTACATTCGGGCTAGTACGGCTTGAAAATGGTTTGATTCTCGAGTTTGAAGCTGAAAGTACTGCCTCTGTCCTGTGCGCTGCTTATGTGATTTCTACCTGGTAGAGCACAAGGCAGAAATTGTACACGTTTCTGCCGTTTGAATAGGCTATAGGAAATAAACTAATGTATAATAACAAATCTCATTCTGCTTGGTAATTGTGAATTTGTGATGTTTATGAATATAGTTTAAAAGATATCCACGTTTTATTTCAAATTTTTTTTTTTACTGTAGTGCAGGTCATTAAATTGTAGCTCATGGTAGGCTATGTTGAATTTTGAGCTGCTCCACAGTAAACCCTATAGGCTAAAAAGAACCTTCTTTTGGGCAGAAGATTTGATACATTTTCATGAACAGAAGTGGAGAACTTCTGAGTAGAGTTGTCGACTCGTTTTTCCCAAAGGATGTTTGGCTTCACAAGCTTTGTCCGCCTGCCTAGGTCAATTTTCTTAAACGTTTAACAGTTTGGCATCAAGCTTTTGGTGATGCTAAATTTTGCAGCCTTTTCTGATAACTGGAACATGCAATTTTGTAATGCATTGCCTTGCTAATTTGTGACTAGCAGTAAAGGTTAAGGCTGTACCAAGCACATGTTTTCCCGCCTAGCCGATGCCGAGCGCTCAAAAAATGCCTGGTACGCCGAGCTGATCAGTGCGGCCGAGCGGAAACGAGAACCTTCATTAATCAACACTTGCTAAATACCAAGCAGGCTTCGAGAAACAACACATTTTTTCACTAAAACAGCCTGGTGTTACAAAAAAAATGCTGTGGTTACCAAATATAATATGAAAGCGAATGTCCGAAGAAGCATACAAAAAAAGTAGTTAATCTGTACGAATTACCTGCAATTTTAATTACTGTATTGAATTCTGTGGAACCATGTATAGATTGTAAGTGTTGACTGGAATTGAGTAACCGCCAGAATGAAGCTCGCGTTCAAGGTCCATTGACCCCAAGATCACGTGCCAAGACTAGACGAGAGCCTCCCCGATCTGCTCGGTTAAATGGACGTAATTGCTTGGTATACTGAGCATTGCCGATCATGCTCTGGTCGGCGAGAATCAGCTCGGCAGCTTGGCATCGGTACAGCCTTAGTAAAGGTGAATGGTGCGGCGTTGCAGCGGTTAGAGTTTATGGGGTTCGTACATTAAGGGCATTTAAAAGCTAACTATTTTCAAGGCCATTTCAAAGGTAACTAAAATCCAATTTAAATGCTTTGCACATTTAATTATTGGATTACCTGATAAATTCCCCCCCCCCTTTCTCCCTGGTAGCGTATGTATAGTTTGATACTTGTGTGTTGTCCCCTTCACTAAACTGTACTTTGCAGTAGGATGGGCAACAGCAGTAAATAATGCAAATTTGCAATGTACAACATTATGTCATTATCTCTTACCAATGGGCAATTGCTCTCAGCTGCCCCTTCTGGCAAAAGTTGTTTAAACTGCATGGCACCCATTTCTTTGTCTCTAATTCAAGGGAAGAATCATTCACAGAAAAAAAATGTATTTGGCTGATAAACTGTTTTTGTTTATAAATATTTATAAAATTTAGGTATATCCCTATGACAACTGCTCACCAAGTTTGATGCACAAACAAAATTCAAGGCTATTTTAAAGCTCCGAAAACAAAACTTCTAAATTTGATGCCTTGAATTTTGGTGTTTCAAATTTAATGTTTATCAAAGAATTAGTGGCTGTCTAGTATGTACGAATTCTAATCTTTATTAATAAAATCGAGTTGTCGCGTAGGATGGACGGCAACGAGATGGCCACAAGACGGCCGCAAGTAAATGATAGAGCACATATCCGTTTTCATTGTCGGTCGCTCGCCCTTTTTCTTTGCTATCGTGGGAAGAATGAGCCCGCTCGCCCTCTTGCTGATTGTTGAAGCTTCGGTTGTTTAATCCTCCCTTACAGTGTCTCCAATGCCTATTTATTTATTTCAGGTGTACAAAGGCCTATTTATTATTTCACATGCACAAAGGCCTATTTATTTATTTCACATGTACAAACACGTATTCCAACCATTTTTGCAGCAAAGAATCATATGTAATGTAAGTGTATGGACTCCGGAACAAGGGATACGCTGAATGAGGGAGTGAAGCAAACGAAAACACCGTTTGCTAGACAGGGTACGCAAAAACACATAGACGGGATACACGCATTCCGTAAGGAAGGAAATCGTCCCAGTGTTTTTAATGCTGCATCAAACACCACCCGTGCGTAGCACGGGCTTCCGCTAGTACAATATAATTAGACACAGGAGCTAAGTGGGATTTGGTCTCCAAGGTCGAGGGTTCAACTCCATGCTCTGGCAGTCTGAAATAGTTCAAAAGGCAATGGAACATGATTTGCATCTATATTTTTATCATCCAACGAGCCCATCTGGCTTTTCCTTATGTAGGCTTAATTACACACACAACCGTGGAAAATCTACTTTGAAAGTACCTAGATGTGGTTACTACATCACATCAAGCATAACTACAACTTACGTATGATTTAGAAGATGGTTTGAGGTTGTTAAAGTGTTAAATCGATTTTACTTCTCGTATCGTTTGATCGTCAATTTAGCAGCGACGACCATGTTGCATGCATGTTTAAGATCCTGGAAATTACTGAAGACAAGCAATGTTTGGACGAACTTAGCGATAGTGCGCACCTGACTTCTTCAGGTATGCATTCCATGCTCTCACAAATCCATAATATCGAAACAAAACCTTCTCACATCAATACAACCCCACCTCAAATAGAGAGTCTGAGGCCCTGCACACTTATCTGCTCTAACAACCAAGAGCTGCTTCCAGTTAATATCAAGGAGACCACTCATAGTTGGAAAACGAAGGAAGGGTCCAACTTTTGCCTCCTTGTCGATAAGGTTTCCAGCCCGAGAGAAGCAAGGCGTTTATCGTACTGGGTGGATGACAAGATCCAAACCGTGCGAGTGAATCTCCTGTGGACAGACTCGGGTACAATATTCTGACAGTGGCCGGACCAAAGCTTTGTAGGCTGGCACCATAACACTGGGTGCCCATGAAGTCAATAGACCAAGTGCCCAGTTAGCCATAGCAACGATAGCCGTACACAGATCTGCTCTTTTTCCATTTGATGACACAACCACTCCCAAATCTTTTTCGGTCGTAGCTGCTGTTAATTTCATGCTACCAATTTTATAAAGAAGGTAAGCTTCCCCGGACACCACCCAATTAGCAGGATGTGGCATTTCGCAACTTAGGGTCATTTTGGCTTCATTCGTCCAACTCGCAATCCTATCAGATCCCGCTTAAGTGCGTCAGTCTTCCCTGTCACAAATTTTCAGGGATACTTTAGGGTCATCAGCAAAAACCCGAACGGATGACTTAATCCCCTCAAAAGCATCGGCAGTGTACAGAGCAAAAATAAGGGATCAGAGTACACTGCCTCATGGCACACCACTGGTCATTTTTTCTCAAGAAGAGGCCTGCCCATCATTTACCGCCAATCTCTGCCTGCGATCGGTAAGCCAAGCTTCCATCCAATCAACAACGTCAGACCTAACGCCGAAATCTCAAAGTCGTCTCACTAAGCGTAAATGGTGCACCTTGTCAAACACTTTTGAAAAGTCCAAGTAGATACGATTCACGTGTGAACGACTGCCCACTGGAGCCATCCAGTCTAACTGAGCAAGAAGCAAGTTAGTAGAACGGGACCATCCTCGAACAAAGCCATGTTACACATCACATGGCACTCCGCTACTCTTCAACTCGGTCTCCACGTGCCCGCTAAGAACGTGTTCCAAGATCCTGCAAACTACCCTAGTAATGTTCACTGTCCGGTAATTTCCAGGATCTCTACAATTTCTAGATTTGTGGATGGCCGTGACATTTGCAACTTTCCAGTCATTGGGTACAGACCCAAAAAGAACGGATTTTGCATAAAGCTGGGCGAGCGGCTTACGCAGCTAATAAGCAGATTCTTTTAGAATCCGATGTTGTTTTCTTCTGGGCGGCAGTCTTACACACAGCAATTGCTTAGGAACACAATGTTCCCAGTTGAGTCCATTCTCATACCCAAGCCCGCCGTCTCGACTATTGCCAACCTAAGCCCATAATTCTCCAAAATAAGTTACTTCACAGTCGCCCTCTTGGGTGAACATAGAGCAGAAGTGCTTTTGCAGAACCTCAGCCGCCTCTTTATCACTGGTAATATTCCTCCAGAGTTTGTGTTGATTTGCATGAAGGACAGAGTCTTGTTTCTCATATGGTTCACAAAACTCCAGTAAGTGCACGGATAGCTCTGCACTTTGTTGACCCTACAAGATTTACTTCCTTTAGTTAGCCCTCGATGGGCAGCGCCTATAAAGACCCCAGGCCCCTTAATCTCACTATGCTTAGAAACATAATCCATGGGACCTTACGCATACCAGCCTGAATCGTAATTTGAGGCACACATTCATGTACACAATTTCAGTGTCCCCTTTCAATCCTCTTCAACATCACCAGAGAAATTAGATTCCTACCCAGTAGCCGCCAAAAGCCTCACATTTTGTCTGCTCTGGAGTAGTCAAACCTGCGCGCTCTTGTAGTAGCAGTAAAGTCTGACTCAACGAACTTGCTTTTAAGTCGAACATGGAGTTACTCTTACCAAATGACAGATGTTTACCACCATATATATTGAGAAAGGTTGAACAACTTCAGATGGAGCGTTTAGCCATGGTCTGCTAAGGTAGTGCAGTTGGTGCTCCGGGTTAGCAAGCAGAGTGTTACAGGTTGGGCCGTAGTAAGGGCAGTTATTCTTCTCAAATTAATGTATCTTGTATTCTCGCACTGAGCCGCACTTTGACGCTGTCTGTCTGCTTTGTTAACCATTTACCTGATGATTTACTGTTTATTAGTTGTACAAGCCTACTACACTGCTGTCAATCATGCATTAAACGACCAGGGGCTTATGCAGTCAATTTGGCAAAAAATCTGTATTCTGTGGACCACTGTCACAAAATATTTGGCCATTACCTTTTTGAATGATGTTGGAAGGGCCAAGTTTTATATCCTTTTAACGGCTGTGAAGAGGATAGGAGGGGGAGGAGAGTGAGTGGCCTTCTGCTGGTGCAACAAGACAGCGAGAGAGTCCACTATTACCCCAGGGAGGGCGAAGTGACCCGTAAGCAAGTAGTGGGGGATTAGTTTTATCCGACTATTCTACTCGCAGCATGAAGCGTTCAGTTAATTTTGTAGCAGAAATGTGACGATTTAAGGGGTGCGCATAAACTCCTGTATTGCATGATTATGACCTTAAAAACATTTTAGGGGGACGGGCGTTAACTTTACCTGGGCATTGAACACACGCTTCACCGTATTATTCCATAACCGTGTTTTACAAATCCAAAATGTGTCTTGATGCCTTGGTATGGGGCTGGAAAGACTAAAGTACTCAGGAACCACAGTGGTAAAATAAGTGTTGTTTTGAATAGAAAGTGTGTAAGGTGTTTGTTCCATAAATGGCAACACAATGGGGTGGGGTCATTGCTTTTGTCGCAGACATACGTAGTAATAATGGTTAAAATATGATCATTTTACAAGTGTTTGCTGTTGCTTCATTTTGGCCAGGCCTACAGCAAAAAGCGTTACTGAAATTATGTAAGTTACTGCCTTCAAATAAACGTTTTGGCTAACATAAAAAAAAAACGTGCTATAGAGTTCACTTTCGAAATGTTTGAAAAGGAATTTGGATGAAAGTTTTTTTTTTATTATTATTACTAATGTTTCTAATTGCCGGCACGTAAATATCTACTACCTGTAAATTTCTGCATTCATTTCCTGCAATGCACCTTTCTCCCTTCAGATTTTTCTCTATCCTGATCTGGTCAGCTGCGCAACCCAACTGCGCATGCTCACAGTCCTCCTATAAAAGCTTTCGGCCCAGGTCGGCCACCATCTCTTTTCCTCAAGCTCCCCGTTCAAGACGGTCGCTACTCCTCTCTCTCTAACCCTTCGCCCAGAAAACACCCTTCGCCGTCAGCAGACCTCCGCCTGGGCCCTTCGTTCGAAGACCTTTCGCCCCGTTGAACGACCTACAGCCGTATGTAGGCTTAGTTTGAAAACCCTTCACCCCAAAGGACGACTTTCAACTCATGAAGCCTTCATTTGCAAACCCTTCGCCCCGAAGGACTACCTTCAACTATATGGAGCCTTCGTTGGAAGACCCTTCGGCCCACAGGACAACCTTAAACTACATGAAGTCTTCGTTCAAAAACCCCTTGCCACATACGACAACTTTCAACTTAAGAAGCATTCGTTGACAGACCCTTCGCTCCGAAGGACAATTTCGACTACGTGTAGCCTTCGTTGAAGATGCTTCGCCTCGAAGAACAACCTTCAACTATAAAAAGCCTTTATTTGAACACCCTTCGCCCCGAACGACGAATTTCAACGATAAGAATCGTTTGTATGTAGACCCTTCAACTGCACGAAGATCCTTCGCCGAGGCGTGTTATGGGACCCTCGTCCGATGCTTCATGGCTCGACAATTGAACGCATCAAGTTCCCGAAGATCCATCGCCTCTCCATGCGCACGTTGACACCCTTCGCCACCTCCTCTGCCACGCACTCAACCTGCTTCTCTACATGCAAGTTTTCCGATGCACCTACCTTCGTTGCCGATTTTCAGTCCTCTGATCACCAGGTCTATTTCACCCGTAACAACGCTTCACCACTGCCACTCGTCACTTGACCTCACTGGCTGCTGACATCCTTCGTCGATTGAAGCCTGCTGGCCATCACCGTTGCTTCTTCGGATCTTCTCCCTTTGCTGTCTGTGGTTCCTCTCTGCCATTCATTGCAGCACCTTCATCCTTAAATGCCTACTGTCCTTCGCGACATTTACAGCTCCTTCAGACCTTCATTCTTTGCAGCTGCCGTCCCTCGTCGACAATCATTGCAGCTCCTTCAGACTTCGTCCTTCCCTGCCTGCTGCCCCTCACCGATACTTATCACAGCTCCTTCGGATCCTTACCCTTCGCAGCTGCCGTTGCCTGCTGACCCACACTGACCTTCACCAGACCTTCACCCTCATCGACAAAATTTACAGATCTTTCAGGTCTTCTTCCTTTGCGACCTGCTGTCCCTCGCCGACATTTATCGCAGCTCCTTTGGACCTTCATCCTTCTCAGCTACTATCCCTCGTGTCATTCATTGCAGCTTCATCAAACCTTCGTTATCTGCTGTCCCTCACTGACACTCTCCGCTGCTGCTGTCTCTCGTTGACAATCATTGCAGCTCCTTTGTACCTTATTCCTTCGTGACCTGCTGTCCCTTGCTGACTTTAATCGCAGCTTCTTCGGACCTTCATCCTTCACAGCTGCTGTCCTCGTCAACAATCACTGCAGCACCTTTCAGACCTTCATCCTTTGCTGACTGCTATCTCTTGCCAACAATCATCGCAGCTCCTTCGGAACTTCGTCCTTAGATGCCTGCTGTCCCTCACCCACCATCTTCGCAGCTCCTTCGAACCTTCATCCCCCCTGCTTGCTCTCCCTCGCCAACACTCATCGCAGCTTCTCTGGACCTTCCTCCGCAACTGCTGTCCCGCACAACATTCATCGCAGCTCCTTCGGACCTGCGTCCGTCGCTGCTTGCTATCCCTCGCCATCTATTATCGCAGCTCCTTCAGACATTCGTCCGTCCCTGGCCATTTTCCCTGTCGTGACGCACATCACAGCAACTTCGGACCTTCATCTTCTCCACCTGCGACACCTTGTCCCTCGCCATTGTCATAGCTCTTCGGACCTGTGCCCTTCTGGTCTGATGCCCTTTTTCAGCAAGAATCACGCTCATGTCTCATGCTGTCATTCTTTGCTGCCTGCTCAACTCTGGCGGACCCGCATCCCCTCAATCAGCCAGCCACGCCAACTTCAATCACAGCCTCAAGCCTTCACCCTTCGCTGCCAGCTGTGCCTCATTTCCCACTTTGGCAACTTAACGAACCTTCTTCCGTCACCACCTACTGTGCCATGCCAACCATCGTGACAACTCTTTCGAATTTTCATCCCTTTTGACCTACTGTCCCTCACCAGGTATGTTGCTGCTCTTCAAGCCCAGCGAGCCGTGCTCGCCTTCACCCATTGCTACCTCCTGTTCCTCCCTTCGTCCTCCACAGCCTCCCAATTAATGCCGTCAATTCAGGCTGAAGTTATCGTCGTTTGACAACACTTGTGTCACTTTGCTGTTATTCATCCACCTGCAATTGTGTGTCTGTTCTTCTCATCTCGGAACACAAACAACATTTGCTCCACAGCCCATCTTCGGCACTTCCCCTTCACCCAAAGAAGCCTTCAAGCTCTCGTCCAAACCTCGCAGTGACCTTCACAGCTCCTCTGAACTGTCGTCATTCGCTGCTACTTCGGACCAAGCCTTTGCGACTTTGTAAATGTCGTGAACATAACTTGACAAGTCTTGGGATAGATCCATCTGTGACTGGTTGTCACTGCCTGATGCACTGTCTGGCATGTTACATCTTGGAACACTTTGGGGTAGGGTGACACATCAGTAAGCGACAACGAGCCGCCAATGATGCCGTCCCTGTTCTTGTTTTGTCTGTTCAAGGGGGATAACACTTGGAACACTTTGGTGAATGGAAATGGATGCTGAAGGTCCGGGGAAGTTTACCATGTCTTCGGATCTGAGTGTGACCCTGGTGTTGAGAGTTTCCAAGTTGTTCCTACAGCTTTAACGTTAAAAATACGAAAGTTGCGAAAATAACTGTAGAGAGTTCATTGCACGATCTTGTTCAAGAATTCGAAAAATTTATACCGCCAAATTCAAAACCAAGCGCGTGCCATGTTATGAGCCAAGAGAGAAAACTAGTACAATGCCTGATGAAGACAGTTAAGCGTGTTCCATCTACTTAAAAGAACTGTCGAAAATGTATGGAATACGGGTAGAGTAGTCTGTTTGTTTTGAGATTGAGCATATACATTTTTCGAATTCTTGAACAAGATCGTGCAATGAACTCTCATGGTAATTTTCGGAACTTTCGTATATTTAACGTTAAAGCTGTAGGAACAACCTGAAAACACTCAAAACCAGGGTCACAACTCAGATCCAAAGACGTGGTCAACTTTCCGGACCGTCCGCATCCATTTCCATTCACCAAAGTGTTCCAAGTGTCATTCTGGAGAAGCCATCCATCTCCACAACCTTTGAACACGACCAGACAAGAACAGGGACGACATCATTGGGGCCTCATTTTTGCTTACTGATGTGTCACCCTGCCCCCTTAAGCACGAACCAGCAGAAACGAAAACCATTTTTAAGCAAGACCATCCTTGTTTTTGTTGGTGCGAAGTTTGTGAAATTTTTTCGGGGCGCCAGCTCGTAACACAGAGTAACCCGTCAAAGTGGTGCCTGCCGCCACAATTGACGAGGTTAATTGTAAATGAAGAAATTTACAGGCAGTAGATATTTTCATGCCGCCAGTTAGAAAGCCCAATTTTACCTGGAAGGGGGGGGGGGGGTTCAAATATGGGGTCTATTGCCTTATCGAAAATATATGCTACCTGTAACCCACCCTATCTCCCCTCTTGAGTCACGACAATGACGTACCGAGAGAGAAAAAGATGGCGGCCGACCTGGGCCAAAAGCTTTTATAGGAGGGCTGCACGCATGCGCAGTTGAGTTGCGTAGCTGGCTGGACCGGGATAGAGAAAAACCTCAAGGGAGAAAGGAACATTGCAGGAACTGAATGCAGGAATTTACAGCTAGTATATATTTTCGATAAGGCAATAGAAACCAATTTTGACTCCCCCTCGCCCCAGGTAAAATTGGATTTTTCAGTACTAAGTAATGTAAAAAATATTACTAGATGTTTTAAAAGCAGAAAGAAGTGTAGTGAAAAGAGGGGCTAACCCTGAATTAAAAATGGGCTACCATGTTATAGAATAGCCCAGGACACGTAACAGAGCTGGTACAGGAGCTGGATAGCCTCTCAAACTTCTACCTAGCCAGCAGGGTGGCAGGGTCCCCTTTCTACTTGCTAATCAGCACAGCTTCCCAAGGCAGTTCTGTTATCACTCAGCCACCACGACCATTAAAAACTTACTTGACCTGCATTAATTTGTAACTTAACAGATGGTCGAAATTCAATGTTGTTCCTTGTTTAGCAAGATCTGGGCCCATGGTCATTGTCAAAACTAGGTCAATCAATACTGCTGCAATGGGACAAACAGGCTGAGGAGGAATGATGGTTCAACCATCGTGTAATTTTTCTGCTTCGTCATGGAGCATGCAAAACTCCTGACTTATTGGTGATAATGGCAACTCTTCATTTGGCACAAGTTGTTAAAATTAGCTACACAATTTATGAGTTGTAAAGAAAATTCATAGTCCTTTCAATTGTGATTTTATTTTAAGTGACAGTTAAGTCAAAATAGTTGCATTACTATTCCATTTAATTGGCCTCTCAACTTTTTTCTGGATTTGTCCCAACTTTTTTCTTTCTTTACTGCCATCCTTTAAAAAGATCTGTCGGCTGCAAATCACCAAGCAGCCGCCAAAGGATTTTGCTCCCAGGCATGAAGCCCAATACCACACTCGTGTTAGTGGGTTCTTGAGATTGCTTGCGTGATCTTCACAAGTGTTGACGTACACTTCAAATTCTCCATATTTTTTGGTCTTCGTGCAGCCATGCATAAAGCTTGGATCCCACTGTACATTCTGGGACTGTTTGACCTTAGCGCTCCTCCTGCCACCAAATATTTTGGCGGCAACGGCGAATTGGCAGCAGCTCAACTTGCTCTATCCCATGTCAACCAACAAAGGATTTTACCTGGCTACCAACTTGTCATGCTCTTCAACGATTCCAAGGTAAGAAGGTGTCAGGGTTGTCATAATAACCAATCCAGAAAAAAAATAAAAATAGATTTGAGATTTTTTCTACATCTGTTGTTAAGTGTGTTGGTCACGTCAACAAATTAATTATTTATTCAAACTAGTTTGCAAGTAACATAAACTAGTTTTTCAGCTAGACCTATACGTTCTAAACTGATTGGCTACTTTTAAATCACAAAGTAGGTAAGTTTTAGTTGTCATTAGTCATACGCTTGACATTAGTCAAAGGAGTGATATCGAAAGTAGCAATGTCTAGTTTTCATTTAACCTTCGAACTATTAAGCGGTACGATTAACTTGGCGAATGTTTTGTTGTGTTGATATCACTTCTTTGAAGGGCCGAACCATTCGGGACTTGGTGGCCCCTTTTACAGTTTTGGTTTTTGATTTGATGCTTATTTACACGTAGATGTTATGTTAAGTTCTTTTTACAGAGCACGTCGTATACCCTATCAATAACAAGTATCGATAACAAAACAAATCTGCAATAAAGTCTTTACCGTAGTATCAAATGATTCATCAATAATAACAAATAAAACAAGTCCCAACAACCTTCAACTTGCAAACTAAACAAGACAAACTAGCTAACTAAACACACATGCGTTGATAACTCTTTAATGGTTTGATCTAAGCACTTTAACTCCCCAACCTTTAGGGATAAAATGTGCTTCTGTCTATGTTAGCTTTCCTGTGTGGCACGAGTTCGTTATAATCAGTCAAACTTGTACAAATGTTGCCAACGCTTTCTTTCTGTAACACAAAAATAGGGAGTGGGGCGAGTCATTTCAGTAGCTACCAAGAGTTTCTATTTATTTTTATCTTTAATGGGTTATTCACTCTTTATCGTTATTCTATTTTGAATCTTAATTCTGTTGAGAGACATGTCATTCAAGGTTGGGAGGAGTACGAGGGTGTTCAAGTGGGTTTTTGGAATTGGTCCAAACAGAAGGTCTTCATTGACTGAGGGAAATGAAAAAAAAATATCACGTAAAACAAGTGCATAATTTCTTTCATGCAATGACAGCAGTACAACTAAATGTGCTGCTAAAAATATCACATGCTTCATAAAGTAACAGGAATCAATTGCTTTTTTTTTCTCTCCGTTTCTTACTGTACATCAGGTATGTAATTACAAGTTACAGTATGCATAGAATTCAAATTGTTATTGGTCATATAAATCAGATATAACTTTCTAAAAATAAAATGATAAAAACTTTTATAGAAAGTATATATAAAAGATAAACAGCAATTCAAGCCCAACATTAATATTGCGCTACCTATGTCATATGAACACTCGCTCGATGGGTAAAAGACTACTTAAATATGCATAAATTACTGTAAATTACTGCAAAGCCAAACAGCGAAAGCGTACACTAGAAATAACATAGTACAGTAAACCACCTTTATGCACTGGGTTTCATTCGAGTGGCATGACCCAGATTCGAACTAGCAACCCAATTCGTCCCCAGATTACTGACACAACGCCTCCGTTGAGCGTTTGCATTTATGTCTTCCCTCTTGGTTGAATCACAAATTTATAAATTGTTGGTTGAATGAAGCCCTAGTCACTACTGCGACTTATAGCACGTTCAGTGAGTCATCTTTATGCCAGTGGAGGAGTTGCCATAGCGCTAAAGGCACTATGTCAGTGACCCAGGGATGAATTGGGTTGCCAGTTGAAATTTGGATAATGCTACTCTGACGAAACATAAGTGCATGATGGTGGTTTACTAGTCTATGTTATTTTTAGTGTATGATTTTCGCTGTTTGGCTTGTTTCCTTTTTCCTTTATATAAGAAGAAGGTGAGATTAGAACAATATGTGAACTTAATCCTATGCACAGTTAATTTTATATATTTAAAAATACTTAAAGGTCAGTTTCAGATTTCATCTTGATAATCATTTAGAGCCAGTGTGAATGTTGTGGAAATCATATTTTTTTGTGTGCGACTCCCACTTGTTCATAGGTCAGAGCGATGATTTGATCTTGTATCCTCTTACCTCTTAGTTTGGAAGGGTGCTAGGATTCTGCTTTGCTCGTAGCATTCATAGCCGTTGTTAAAAGATTACTGCATAACTTTAATAAATTTATTTCCTTACCTTAAAAATGGAGCTTATAGTATTATCAAGATTCTAGATGGCGAAACCAACTCTCAGTAAAAAATTCACATGATGATGACGAAGATGGTAAAGGTGGTGTAGTGTATGATAACAGAATACAGTACCCATAAACATGCAATGACACACCTGTCCTTATCTTGATTTAGTTTACCTACAATTACTTTTCTTTTCATCAAGTGTGATTCAGGCGCCACAGTGGATGCATTTTTCCATGCAGTATACACAAGACCACCTTGCCTTCTAGTGCTTGGTCCTGGATGTTCACTAGCTGCTGCTGAGTTGGCACATATGGTGACTCATTGGAATCTTCTTCAGGTCAGTAATTGTAAATTTTAACCTTGTTTTGAATGTATGATTGCGCAGCATTCATTAGTCGCCAGTGAGGAACTGTGCCAACATATAATAACAAGAAAGGTGAACTTAACTATCTAAAAAAAATAGCTGTGATGACTAAGAAGATTGCCGCATTGTTCGAAATTTTCTATACAGTCCTCAACCATATTGAAAGAAGAGACACATTTGCGATTAGAAAACCCATCCCACGCCTGCTTTTCAGTATCATTGTGGGTGTCTGTTCTTCTAGTTGATTAGTAGAAAAAAACAATCTGCAATAACTAGAAGACTAAAACAATACCCCAAAGTGAAGCGTTGGATAGGTTAAACTTGTTACAATGATCTCGAAATCGATGCTGGAATTTACGTCCTGCAATAGAGAACACCTACCCGTGTTAGTGATTTCCACCCATCAATAGAACGTAAAGCACAGAATAGGTTTTCAACCAACATTTCGCTTTATGTAATGCAAAGAATTTTTACAAGCCGTGTTAAACTGAACACATTTTCACCCTTAAGTTAAGCATTGTTAACTAAGTAAAGCAAGTGTAAAGACTTGCCACAAATCTTAAACCCATTTTTGAAAACGTATCCCACCCCAACTGCCTCAAAGTGCTCCATGTACCGTCTCTCACATACCATGTTAAGTTTCGGAACAGTGGCAAACCAGCTACCAAGGAATGGTTTGCCCCTCATCCAGCCACACAACTCTCAACTAGATTGCTAAACTGTTCAAGAAACACTGCCCCTCTACTGTTTGCCAGTGCACCTTTCCTTTATGTGTTACGAACTACTGGAACCATTTACTAACAACATTCAGGTAACCTGTTTGCAACAACTCGAGCAAACAGGCTGCCTGGTGTCAAAAGCTCCTAGCTTACCAACAGCTTTTCATTCTTATTCATATTAAATTTTTGTAAGACGATACAGTACGGTTCTGAAAACGACAGTCTACGGTAATATCACAGTAATTTAGGAAATAATTTAGCATATTATCCACTTGAGCACAAAAGAATCAAATATGGCTCTTTGCGTTTAATTGTTTTACTAATAGCGTGACTTCTCTTCTTCTTGATTGGACGCTATTATGGCATCGATAGCACAAACACGCTGGGACACGCTTGTTACTGAGGAGCTGCTTCCCCCACCCCCTTCCGAAATGTGGGCACTTCAGCTGCCTAGCAGTGGGATCAGATTTCACTCCCTCGTGCAAATTTCACACCTCCGTATCGGCGCCTATTTGTGAGAATTTAGTTTAAAGAATTGCTGCCATAAAAAAGAGAGTAAAGCTGGTTCGTGAATGGTCGTCAGCATCACTGTAATACCGCTGCTACGGTAATACCGTGGTGCCAAAAAAGGAACGATACTGATACCGTAATTTTTTTTTACCGTCAATACCGTGAGTACCGATTTACCGTGCAACACTATATTATAGTCATTTGAGTTAGCGAGGTAATAGGGTTACTTTTAAGTTGGGAATGACTTTAATTACACTAGGGATGGGTCGGTTTTGGCTTTTCAAGTTTCAGTTTGGTTTTCAGTTTTTTGCTAAAACCTAAATACCCTCATTCCCCTTACTGACCTTGACCTGAAGATGTCCGAATTTTCTTATATGTTGGAAAATGTGCGGCATCCTATTCCGGCTCAGTTTAGGACTTAAGAAGAAGCCAAGGTACTTGAACCAAACTCGGCGCTTAAGTCTCCAAGGTGCATCTCTATTCCTCTTGCCCAATAAGAGTTGGCGGAATGACTGCAAGCAGGATAAAATGGACGTTGTTGGATTCTTCCCTGTAAAACAGGTTCCCAAGAGCCTCGGGAAGTTTTCCCTTATGCTTTCACATAAAAATAAAATTCCATTCTATTCTATTTTTCAACTTCGAAGCTTCAGGGATAATTTAATCTATCCTGGTTCTCGGCCGCAGTGGAGGTCGGCACAGAACATCTCTTGTACACTATTGCAATAGCATTCTTCGGGATATCAATCACTAGATGAGGAAAGCCTCCAATTTCCATGCACACATCATTCACTCGGGAATTCATCAAATCGCCAAGTCTGTCTTTCACAGTCGTTACACCTCTCTAATCTTTGGCTGAAGATATCCCAACTTCTCTAGTCACAAAGCTTCGACTCCTCCCGTTTCATTGTTCAAAGAAATTGTTCAACGGGCAACCCCTCACTTTGGCTCCGTGAAGTTAAAAGACAACATGTGCAACAATCAACTGGTACTTCATCCCCCATTTCGTTTCTTTCCCTCCTTGAACAACTGCTTTCGATCTAGGTCCCAGGATCAGCAAAGTAAACCCGGGCTCTTTTCTCCAAATGCGTTATTGATCGAAGCACCCCGCCCTTAACAGCAGGATCTTTCGAGTGCTGGGGGGGGGGGGTGCAAGTTAACTGAGACCATAACTACTTAAATATGTAACTTCACAAGGCACCTTTCAAGAATCAGATGCAGTCGTCGGTCCGGAAGTTTAGAGCAGCGAGTTTACCATGTCAATCGGCCTGGAAGATCTCTATCTGTGCATCCTCCTCTTCAGGTCCGTCTTTCAGGGATTGTTTCAGCACTTACTTTCGGGGACCCAGGCCGGGGATCAACCCCAAGAAGCCAAAGCTTTATGTTACTAGCTGCCTCTTTCAAGATGATAAGGTTTTCTATAAGTCTTTTGGAGAATCGAGTAGATTCAATTGTGGGGTCATCCAGTGACTTCCTATCCCGTTCCTTGATCTTAACTCGGAACCTCGGTCAGTTCGATGGCCTCATTAGCCCTCCTAGTACCACTTGGCCTGTGGTGGTACAGGTCTCTTCCCAGGTTCAGTTATAACTGGTAGACCAATCCACGGAGCTGGGCAGACATTGTTCGCATGGGGGGCTCTTCCTCACGAGGATGTGGTCTGGTAAACCAAGCGAGAGAATCTTATCTTCGGGGGTTCCCATTCAGCCACCTCCTTCCCAGTGTCCTTTGTTCACCAAAGTCTCTCTGACAGGTTGTGGTAGCCACGCGGATGGTCATTCAGGAACCGGCCTCTTCTCATCATTAGAATCAGTCCTGCAATCAACAATCTGGACCTCAAAGCAGCGTAGTCGCTTAACATTAAAGTTGATGGGGCGTTAGGGCTGATAGGCATTATTCTAATGAACAGCTACAGAAAAGTTATGTATAGGATGAAAGTTAACACACACAAAATTGATGAACGGAAATAAAACTAGACAAACAAATAAACTCAAATCAGGTGACAGACAACGTAAGAACACATCCTGTTGGAGGTGTCCTGACTAAAAAAGATGCGCATGCAAGACTCGTGGACTGCTCTGAGTGGATATCATTGGGTATGTTGGATGGCCGGACAAGATTTTACTGTATTCGGGATTTTTATCGAGGGAGGGGACGTATTTGGGGATAAAAACTGCTGTATAGGATTACTTCTATTTTATCATAAAGAATATTTGGTAGCCTTGACAAAAAAAAACATTCTAAGCATTCAGTTTAAACCTATTATGACCATATGGCTGTAGTCTACTTAACTGGGTGATCCAACATTTACTAGTTATAGTCTACAATAACTTGTTGGGATTTTTATAAAACGTATATTTACTAGGGCTGTTCCGATAGAGTATCGTATCGGTGCAGATACCATGGTATCGGATCGGCATGATCAATTTTCAGCTGATACTAGCAACCGATTCTTGCCGTTACTAAATTAATTTTTTTCTGTGGTTCTGCAACTTTACAGTTTTTTTGTTCACCTTAGGCAATAGCTTTGCCATTTCCTCTCAACTGAATTATATTTTTAATTTTATTTATGCAACAACGTAAACAACTAGGGCCTACTACTTGTGTGCAGACTCAGGAAGATTGATTTGTAGGGTCAAGTTAAGCTATTTACATTGGTTTTATTTTTGTTGTTAGTAAGTCTCGGTATCGGATCGATTTTCCTGATACTGTGCATGCCAGCATCAGTGTCGGTATCGGGTATAAAAAAGTGGTGTCGGAACAGTCCTAATAATAACAAACTAGGAATTTTTAACACAAGTGACGATTGTTTTTAATAACACTGATGTGTGTCTATTTTATTGCTTGGCAGGTCTCTCATGGTGCTACAACACCGATTTTATCTGACAGAGTTACCTATCCTCTGTTTTTTCGAACAGTTGCACCAGACACATCACATAATCAAGCACGTCGAGCTTTTCTTCAACATTTTCAGTGGGATACTACAGCTTTAATAAGCCAAGATGATGACTTGGCATCTCTGGTATGTTAACAAAATACTAAATTAGAAAAATTTAACTTCTCTAACTTAATTAAAACACTTTTCAAAATTCCCAAGTTAGAATATAACCCCAAACCTGTAAAAACAGTAGTGCGGAGATTGATAATCTGTTATCACTGCAGCCTGACCAGCAGTAACAATTTTCCAGTTGACTAGAGTTAATTCAGCTCAGCTACAGTAACATTCTAAAATGACAACGAGTGTAAACTTGATGTGGTTGTTTACTTTGAACGTATCAATTCATGGTGGATAATTTACGCTTAATTCAAAATTATTACTCAACAGGTTGGATGCTGCTGGGCGAATTTTCGGCAAACATTTCAACTTTTCAGTTCGTCAGTGAGGGAAAAAACGAGCCTGAAGAAGACAAACGAACTGAAAAGTTGAAATGTTTGCCGAAAATTCGCCCAGCAGCATCCAAACTGTTGAGTAATAATTTTGAATTACGCGTAAATTATCCACCATGGAACGAGTGTAAAACCCCAAAAAATACATTTTGGTACCTGTACAATACTTGACATTTCTCCTAGGATTAAAACAAATTATGAAGGTTCAAATTTGTTTAATGATTAATTTTACTTTGAACTGGCCTATTTCTTCCACAATCGCTCAATTTCACAAAGAAGACACTCGCACAGTCTTGCTAATTGTCAACAGTTCCACTACTGTCTTCATCAGGTTATCCGAAACAAAGCGAATACCCTGTAACAATTTGTAAAGTCAACCCCATCCTGTTAGTCTGTAATCTACGTATAATGCTCCTGCATGATTCATAGCTCCATTTCTTACAATGTGCACATTTTTACTAAGCTGATCCATGTTTTTATTTTCTGCCTACTGAAGGGAATCAACGATCTAACTGCTGAACTGGAAAATTCAAATATAAGCATTGGAATTAGTGTTGACTTTCTTCACGAAGATTACAGGGAACAAATGAGAAGAGTGAAGGTGATATAAATAACCCATCAGATTAAAGCAACTAGACATAAAATTTTAAATGCTAGTTTTTTTTTTCCTTCTAGGAATCTGACCTGCGAATTATAATTGGAAGCTTTTCATATGACATGGCAAAGTACATTTTCTGTCAGGTAATAACATTTTACATCCATTTCTCTATGAACTTACTAGCATAAAAACAGGCATCAAGTTCGTAACGAATTCGGAGTTACGTTTACGGCTGTGCTTATTCATACAACATGCTTTATAGGCCTACCACTTGAAGATGTATGGGTCCGAATATGTTTGGCTGCTGCAGGAACCCCTAACACATCCATGGTGGAACGACACCACTGGAACCAACTGCACGTCTAGTCAACTACAAGCAGCAACTAATGGCATCTTTACTGTAAAAAGCTATAATGTACTCGTCGGTAATAGAAAGTCAGTATCCGGCATGGTGAGTCAGTGGAACAAATGGGTGTTTGACTATTTTTACTTTCTATCAAGCGTTTTATCATATAATTTAATGTATGTGTGCCTCCTTGATACCAGCAAGGCAAACGACAGGGTCAATTAGTAAGTGTTACTCACCAAGCTACAGTGCAAAGCGGTTCCAAACTGGGCAATGCGGATGCTGGGCTATTGTTGTGTCATGCAGGAAATGCCTGTGCAGTGGAAATGTCCGTTTCAACATTTCCTTTCAGTAATGGTGTGACACAAAGTGGTATTCTCTCCCCTGAATTGTCTGAAGTCATATATAAAAACTAAGACAGGCCCTGGCAAGGAAAGGCATTGGCAGAATGTGCGTCAAAAATATTAATTGCTACGCAGATGTCTTTTGACATTCTTTGTCAGTCTGATAAGTCTCTGCAAGCTTTGTTTGACATTTGTGGACATTGTAAGTTACTTTTTAATCCTAATAATAAATCTATGTTCTTTGTCATCAAGCAGAAAGGAACTGGACAGGTTAGCTACGTGAAGAGTACCAGATACCTGGTGATGACCTAAGTGATATCCTCTGGAATGAATTGTCGATTGTGTCGTTCTGTATGTGTTGCCAGCAGTAGCATGAAAGCAAAGTTTGATATCTGTGGCAGGTTTTGGTTCGGAATCAGTGCGCCAATTTGTATGCATGTAGCTTATGGGTGGCATACAATATAGATTATTATGGACAAGTTAAGGGTACGCTGTAACAACTGAGAACTATCTGCCATTCTTTGCCGTCCTTATGAGGAATGGTTCCGCTGAAGATCTTGGTGTCGCCTAAGACACTCGTGGTAGCTGTGACCTACTTCGCCCACAAGTGAACATGCACTTTGGATGTGGGGCACAACATCCTGGTAGGGAATGTGATGTAGATGGTTCCGTTATCCTGCCATTTTTTGCTTTGCTCGTGGTCTTTTGCTTTTTTGCTGTCTAGTTCTCCTGGAACTCCCCTTTCAGGTATACGGTGTGCCTACATTTGACTTGAGCAATTACTGAAACAATTCAATAAATATTCCAAGCCATATAATACGTGGGGCAGTGGTTGATTCTCTTTTACCTTTTACAATTTAAGCAATTTGGTAGCCTTCGGCTTTAAAAATTCTGAGATTTGTAATTACTTTTCTCTGATCCAAAACACAACACCTGCTTCAGAGAGAGCACCATACGTTTCTTGTCTTATGGCAGTCGCATACCGTCACACAGCCATATGGGCACCATAACAATGCATTTATCGTGCAATCTTGCAATAAAAGCTTCTCATGGAATAATCAGTAATGCTGTCTGATTTTTGGTTCCCATGACATTCATAGATTTTCACTATCTGTTTGAATGCTGGATGTACATATAGTGAACAGATAGAGAAAACCGTGACACCTGAACTGTGTGAGAAGTTTGACATCAATTGGCATGAGTTTCTTCCAAAAAAGTCAACTTTGGATGAGTGCACCCAGAGTGCAGTGACAGTGAGCAGGAAAGCATTCACAACAATCAGGGATGCTGACGAAAGGCCCACTGTGTGGCAGCAGGACTAGAAGGGAGTTCAAATGTGAGCAGACAAAAAGTTAGTTGGAAGGAGAGGAGTGGAAGTCCGAGCAGTTCTCCAGACTATCGCCTGAGGAAGAGTGTTAGTAAAAACAGTCGAAAATTTGCCAGTTTTCAGCATTGAAACGTGTACTTTGGTTGGGCGTAATTTGTACTTTTTATCATGAACAACAACCAAAGTAAAATGACCGAATTATCAGTCTTTGCCATCTTTTCTACGTTATTTATTAAATGAAAACGCTTGCATGCATTTTTTTTAATGACTGCTTCTGTTAAATGTAGGATGATGTGTAGGCCGTTACAGAGCAAATGCCTTCTCAAACCATTTAAAGGTAGACCACAAAACCTAATGCGGCCAATTGCACCACTCAAAAAACGGAAAATAGATGGGCCATTCTTGGGGCAAGGGCCAATGGGGCCCCTGCCCCAACAAACATGGTGTCTCACCTTCATTCAAATAAAAAGAATACTGCAAGAAAACAACATCTGCACTGACTTCTCAAACAGTGACATCAGAAGATAACATAAAAAGAAAATAGAACCTGATATCCAAAAAATATACAAATTTCCATGTAAAAGCTGTGAAAAATTCTCTACGGGCCTCGCAATAACTTGAATCTAGTCTCAGCCAACTAGGGATCGACTGAGTCCGGATATATCCGGATCCGGCGCCGGATAATGCGGTATCCGGCAAGATCCAGATCCAGCAATTATATTGAGCCAGATACAGGTTGCAACACAACCAAAACATTGTCGCCGTAAACTTGTTGCATGCCTCGGTAAAATAAATCGTAGTAAAATAACTAAGCGATCTACAGATACAAAATTGTGGATGTAATAATTACAGTGTAAATTATTGCACAAAAATATACTTCGGACAATCGTATTAGGTTTTCATAACTTAAAAAAAAGTTGAAGTTCGACTACGTAAATGCATTTACGAAAATATTCACCTTCCGTTGCAGTAAGACTTACATGGGAGACCTTGAAATGATAACGTTCTCTGGTTATTCTTCAATTACAACATTGTTTACGGCTTCCGAAATCCTTTTTTTAAGTATTTATTACCGTAGAAGTAGTTTAAAGGTGTTTTATTTCCTAATTTATATTCACTATTGTAGAAAGCAATCCGTTTACGGCCGCCATCGTACTCCCACTCCCAGCCGGCTGTGCGCCAAGAGACGCGCACCTGCTAGTTCCAATGGCTGTGACCTTGACTTGCTTCACGTGACGTCACTTGTGACTGGCCCTTGCCGCGATGAGTTGATTACATGCCAATCAGGGAATGCCAGATTTCCAACGCGACCAAGATGGCGGCCGTTTGTTGCGTTAAGACAGCTTGAACCAAGGGCTAGTTTTAGCAAACAAAAGCAATTTCACGTCAATTTTGACGACACTAAAAACAAAAACATCAGTTGAGGTAACTAAAAAATGATATTAAATTAAATAAATCCTAAATACGCGTGCCAAAGTACCTAATTCAGTTGGAATTACA
Organism: Lithobius niger; assembly: GCA_023313725.1. Classification (NCBI taxonomy): domain Eukaryota; kingdom Metazoa; phylum Arthropoda; class Chilopoda; order Lithobiomorpha; family Lithobiidae; genus Lithobius; species Lithobius niger. The sequence goes on along the minus strand of JAHWFP010002107.1, from coordinate 6,873 downwards.
CCTTCGTTGTAGGCTATGCAATGGCGGTTTTTCTTTACAAACGGGAATTTGAAACGAGGGTGCGTCGGGAGTTTTAGAAAAGCAACATTGGCAACTTTGCTAAAACAGTTCTATAGCCTACATGCAATTATACTATACTGGTACTCTTAATAGCGTAAGACTTCTAAGTGTTTAATGTAAGGTAGTAATGTGAAACAAAGTGAAAATGAACACCATAGCTGCAACTTGTAAGGGTAAAAAAAATAAACTACTTTATTTCGATTTTGTGTGTGAATTACCCGGTATCCGGTACCGGCCGGGGTCCGGAACCAGTCCGGCACTGATATGAAATTATCCGGCAAAAATGTATCCGGTTGATCCCTACAGCCAACATAAATGGAACTTAGAAGCAAAAAACTTAGAAATCGCACTTGGAGTACACTGTACCAACACTTGCCAAAATGGGAAGAAACTTCAATAAATTTGAGAGACACTTACGAAAAACAATATCTTGCACTCAAAATGGCAACCATTGAAGTCAACAAAAAATATACTACAAACCTTGCATCAGGACCATTCAAACGACTCCTACAACTGAACCCCAAAAAAAACCTACCTTGGCCTGTTTAATACCAGGCAAAATCAAGCTAAAACCTCACTTCAGGCCACCGCAAGGCGCAAGCCTGGCTGCTGCTGCAGCACCTCCAACGGCCAACCAAGCATTCGTAAATGAAAACAGTCGCTTTTGAAAATTCTTGCGTGTATTAAGTGATATTATTTATTAAATAACCGTGTGGAAAAGAAACAACACAATAAATTGGCCAATGTAGCTAGCCAACAAATACTGTAGTTTCTTCTTCGATACCAGTATTATTATCGAACAGTCCTTATGAACAGTGTTCCACAGCCAACTTGTACAGCAAGTTGAATATAAAAGTCCCATTTTTTTTAACATCTTACATTTTCGTTATAATTGGCTTATCAGGTTTATGTTGCGAAAGGTCAGTAAAAACACATTATCCAATTGGGGAAAGTTTACCGGGTTGAACACAGAAACATAACTCCCACCCACTTAGCAGAGCCAAACACTCGACATTTCCTGAGTTCTCCAGGCGACTTCATGTTTTCCTGTTTAAATAAACCTACACGCCATCCCGATTTAGGGCTGTGCCAAACTCAAAATTTCGAGTTTTGTTTTGTTTATTCTCTGTGTTTCTTTAGTTGCAGCTGCATCCATTTTCACTCTGTTGTCATCGCTTTCGTCCCCCTCTACGTATTTTAGCTACGTCTTTTGTTTGTAGCTGTTCAACTGTATTTGTAGTGTATTGTTTGTCGAAATTGGGCACTTTTATCAAAGTACATATGACCATTTTGTTAACGTGCCCTTTCTTTCGTCCCTCCTTACACTAAATGAAAAACCTTTGTTCAACTTAATATTTTATACCACTCTTGTTCAGTTTTCATAAGATGCATAAATAAGTCATGTCGTATATAGTGTTTTTGATATAGTAAATAATTATTTAAATAGTTCTTGAAACTCGAACTCGAAACTCGAAACTCGATACTCTACTCCCAAGATCGACTGTAACTCGACTCGACGTGAAAAGTTGAGTTCGCACCCCTCTAATCCCAATTAATAATTTCATCTTTTTTTTTTGCAGACATACAGTGAATTCAGACTTCTGTTTGCCAGAATTCAAAGCACTTTCACAGATTCTGCTGCACTTGCCTATGATGCTGTCTGGTTGTTGGCCTTGGCACTACGTCAATACATGACTCAGGTTCCCGATCAAGAAAAATTGAAACTAACAAATTTCACTTATGAAAATAACCACACGGCCTGGATTTTACGAAACATCATGAGTAATATTACTTTTGAAGGAGTATCTGTAAGAATCAACAAAGTCAGTAACTGATACAACTCTACAGCTCAACAAAACAACACTAAAGTTATACTCTAATTTCAGGGACCACTTTCCTTTCTAGGTTCCGACAGAATTGGTTTAACAGCTTTCTACCAAAAGCAAGGTACGTGTTTTGTTTTTCAGTATAAGTTTGTGTCTGTCATCTTTTCCCTCATGTCCTTCTTCTTAATATCAGCTATTTTGTTGCGTTAAAGATACAAACAAAATATGAATATTTTGAAGGAGTACCTAATTGACAAAAGTTCAATTGTAAGGTTTTATTCCCTTCTTATTAATCTATCAGTTCCTTGCCTCAAATTCACTGAAATGTGATCGATAATTGTCAGTATACACAAGCAACTTAGGTCAGTTAACTAAGCCTCCCGACTTGCTATGTATTTCTGGGCCAATGGCCGTTTAACACAAGGACTATATTGCAGAAGAGGTTGATCATTCACTGTCATTTGCTTCGTTCATAAACTTAACTCTTATCGATTTTCAGGCAGGACCAGGCTAACGTCGGCGAATCGGGGAGGGGGGGGGTTAAAAAAAAGCTTAATTGTTCTTGACAATTTATTCTTTAATGCGTCTTCAACAGATGACAAGATGAAAAAAGTAGCTCTCTACTTACCGGATACTGGTCACCTTGATTTCACGTGTCCACATTGTGAAGCAATCGTATGGCAAGGTCAGTTCTTAAAAGAGACAGTTTATCTTAAGTTGTCATTTTAGTCTAGTTGTATTTCATCTGAACTGACATTGTATTTGCAGGCAATCACATTCCAGTTGCAAAGAGAATCTTCAAATTTCGCATAGTGACAATTGACCAAACAGCATTTATCATCACAACAACACTAGTGTCATTGAGCATTGTACTAGCCTTGGCATTTTTTACATTTAATGTTTATTATCGTCACTTGAGGTAGTGTTCTGAAATTTACACTGAATTTCTGATTAGCACTAATCATACAAAAAAAAAAAGAACGGTAAAAGATATAACCAAGTCGAACAAAGGGTCTGCCTTACAAAGTAGTGATAACATTTCATCGAAAAAGGACTGCCACGATTAACCCATTAACCAGACAACCTGGCGCATTGCTCTTTTCTTGTAACTTTTGTTTACATGTGTGAGGCATGGATTTTTTTTCGTTGTGCAGGTAACACATTAAACAAATTAAGTAGAAACAATACGCTAAGTTGTGTAGTTAATGTGTTATCCTTGGCAGCCTTTTCTTGGTGAAATGATATCACTACATTCTGAGGCCGTCCCTTTTTTTGCCTTTTTTTTACCATTCATGGTTTTTTGTATGATGTTACTAATTTTGTATCATTGGTTGTATTAATGCTACTTTTAATTCATATTTAATTACAGAATTTCGATTTGTGTATGTTTATAGTATATTTGTTGGTGTAATTGTTTGTGGTTTGTTCTTGCCGTGTGTTGGTTGAGGGCTTGTTAGGTTCAGCTTGCGTTGCGGGTTGGGGCTCCAATTTGTTTGCTTTTTGTGTTGCTTATATAAAATGTATTTTAAATTAGGTTCCTAGCTGATATTTTAGCTTTCGGTCATCGGTGTACAAATTGAAAAGACCATTGTTGTATTACAGCAAGTATCAATTGTCGCAGCATGGTCGATACAGTTATCACACATCAGGTTCACAGCTGAGGATATGCTGAGGGAGGCGACATCCCTACTACTGTGTGTGTGTGTCCTTATACCAGTAAGAACAACTCTTCATCACACTGCAATCCATTGATTTATTCTCAGAATGCGGGCACAGCCACGGAGGCGAGACAGGAGTTCGCATATCTGAATTCTGTCCTACCCCAGGCTGCATGGCGGGAAACAATTTGCTGATCGGAATTGGAGTCGACGCACATGTGTGTAACTCGTACAACGTCAGAGGATGGCCACAGCATTATGACAATGTGTACCACAACAACAACAAATGCCACTGACAATTCTAATAATACTATTTTCTTATTTATCAATCTGCCCATGCAATTTTGTTGTTCGTTGTTGAACTTGGTGGGTAACACATTGGCGTGTTGTTGTTTGTTGTTGAACTTAGTGACACACTAGCACGAGTTAAAAGGTGAAGGCACCCAACACAGGTAGCTACGGGGCAGGCACGTTTTCTTGGTTCTTCCAGAATGACTTCATGAATAGTAACGTAAACATAGGTAGCAATAATTACAGCATGGTTGATTCTGTGGTCACATGTTGTTGTCACTGATCTCACAGATGAGATTATGCATACTACGATAACAGATAATGCTGACAATACTAACAATAGTTACAACATTGTTTTACTTAAGTGCGTGCCATTTATGTTAACCCTTCACACCTGAAGTCATAAAAAGCATGCATCAAGTTTAATGCTGTAGCCGACGCCGTGTTTATATGGTCTATGGAAATTAACATACAGCAGAAAACAATGTTCATCGAATCCCTTTCCTCGAAGATTTCAGTTGGCCACAGCATTTTTATGAATGACACTAAACCTTTTGCATCCTCTAACACACCTGAAACTGCTGGTATCCTCCAAGACAACATTCATCATATTACAAGCTGGGTGGAGGACATGAACATGAATCTAAATGAAGACGAGTTGAATAAACTGTTCGTCGTGTTACTGTGAAAATTTACATCAAATTCTCCGAATTATGTCTCTGAAAACAAGAGTTGTATCCTTAGATCAGGCAACCAACATCTTCACGCCGTTTCCGACCTTGGGTCTAATAAGTTGCTATAAGATAAGTATTCACAGACGATCTTATCGTCATTCTCGATGGTGATCTTTCCTTTTCTACGCATGTTCAATCTGTTGAGCCAAAACATACGCTGTGTTAGCTGCAGTTCGAAGTACCTTTGACGAGCTTCAACCAAAGATGTTCCATAAACTGTGCTGTAGTCTTGTCAGAAGCATCATCTAATATGCAAACCAGGCTTGAACGCAACTTGAACGCGACAAGGACAAAGTGGAATGACTCCAGAGACGTGCTACTAAGTGGGTCATTGGTTTATCCAATCTGCCCTACAGTGAACGTGTACGATGACTCAGACTTGCACACACTGCATTATCGACGTTCTTGTGGAGATCTTATCTTTGCATATAAAACTGTTAACTCTAATAACCCACTTGAGAAATCTTGGCTTGTTGTCAGTGATGATCTTGGGACTAGAAACCATGGAGCTAATGTTGTCGGACATCATTACGACACGAGTCACTTCCTTTCAGAGTGTGGAATAAGCTGCCGGCGGAAGTGGTGAAATCCTCTTCAGTTATCACATTCAAAAAACATCTTGATTATAATGTTTCCTTTTCCTTACCACCCTACGACTATAAAAATTGGTAGTAGGGAATACTCAACATCATAAGCCAGGAGGCTTTCTGTCAAATTTTTATTTAAATTCAAATAGTACGTAGCAGTAGTCTTTTAGCAATGGGTTTTTAGCCATATAGGTTTCCATGAAAGACTTCTTGTGTCTCAAACCAACTGCATGAAGCAAATCCATCAGTTTCTACAGACTACAATGATTTGTACTGCATTAATATTTTTGCCAAAACTCCCATTGACAGCAAATTCTGTCTTCAGATAATAAACAGATGGCCACACTAATGGCCGCCCCGCTATAATCGCCAACAGTGAATTGAACTTCAATAATGTCGGTCATTGTTGAACTTGGCGGGCGACGAACTAGCATGTCTTGATTAATGTAGTTCAACACGTGTAGCCCTTAGGCAACTATCGATTCAGTGAATCCCATTTATCACTCCTGTATTAACCCTTAGGTTAAAGCGTAGTTTGAAGAATAAATGAATGCTACCTATACTGGAGTTGAAATGTGGAATTTAATGATTATCTGAAGAAGTTAATGATTTTGAGGAGTATATGATGATACGACTGCTACTTTTGCCGATAGTTTGTTGTGATTGAACTGTGAAATAAATGAGTTTGTTTAAGAAACAAATGCTTTCTTTCAAACTCTTATTATCAAGGATTATAAAATAAATATCACCAACTGGCGATGCAAAGGTTTTTTCGTACTGTTTCTCCACCAGTTAATGCATTACTCCCCAGGTTCCTAGTTTTTGTTGTTTATTTATGTTAGTAAAACGGGGATTGTTGTACTATTTTCTTGTCAGTGTGTTTATGTTAAATATTATGGGACCAAAACCCCCTTGATCGATCTAGTTTTGATTGGCAACTTTATGTTAACTTTTAGAGCAGCAAACATCTTGCTCCTTTCTGTCAACAGTTAGCAAATGTTTTTTTATACGTTTATAATATATTGTGGAGATACATTTGAAAATATTTTAAATATGAACCAACCTCTGTGAACTTTTAAGAGAAAACTAGAACACCTAAACACTAAATTGCTACATATGACATTTTCGTTGAAGAAATCACAAAAAACACACTTATTTTCACAAAGTCAAGATATCACACGACATATCTTCGCAAGTTTTCGACGATCTACGTCACTGGAGATAGAAATTCACAGGCAATTGTCTTCTTCAGGACTGGCCTGAAGAAGACGATCGCCTGTGAATTTTTCTCTCCAGGAACGCAGATCGTCAAAAATTTGCGAAGATATGTAGTGTGATATCTTGACTTTGTGAAAATAGGCGTGTTTTTAGTGAAGATAAATTTTCACAGTAAGCGGTGTGACGTTTTCTAACATATGAAACTAGTTATCTTGCTTTAAAAACATCGTTAAAGCAATATTCTTGTGCCTCAGGTAGTTGGAGGAGGCGATGAATTCTGCATTCCTCACATGATTATGATCCAATTGATTCCGTCGCTCCTGGTCGCGATGACGTTGAGTGTTAAACATTTGGTTTTGTTGACCGTGAAAATTTATTCTCTTTCTGCGGTTTACTAACTTGAACTCACGAGACAAAGGGGTTTCTTTTTATGGGTGGTCCTTGTTACGTTTCAGTTGGCGGGAAATCTGTGCTGTATGTAATTAAAACGACATATAAA
>JAHWFP010002106.1:0-10668 GCA_023313725.1 Lithobius niger | reverse complement strand
TAAATGAACGGATGCGTGCATTTGCTACCCAAGTGTATGTGGGCAGGCTTTTATTGTAAACATGCATTTGTACCAAAATATTTCTGAGGTGGCTTTTAACCTGAATGCATGCATGCATTTACTATAAAAGTCGATCTTTCTGTCTTTCGTCTTCATAGGTGACTTCTTTCGGGTCCTGGGGAACAGCAGAGTCATCCGGGTCGGCCTGAGGCTGGAGGAAAGAAATGGCTGGCTAACACCGTAACACCATTTAAGGATGGTATGTGCGGCACATGCGCAGATGGGAAGCGAGACTGGGAGTATCTAAGAAGTTTAAATCCTCCAGGGATACTAGCAATGCAGGAACTGAATGAAAAATTTACACGTAGTGGATAGTATCGAAACAGCAACTAGAACCCAATTTTTATAATTTCATTCGTGTCATTTAGATTGACGAGTCCATTCTTTTTTTTCCAAAAGTTCATTAACCCTGTTGTATGCACATTTTTGACTTAATACTCAGCTTCTGCTGTGTAGTTGTGGTTGCTCAACACGTTAGGCTTCGCCAGGCTCGTATGTTAGTGTGAGGGTGCAAGCCCACAAGGCCTTGCATCAGCCCTCACACGGTTGTCCGTAGCCCACACCACTCACGCCCTTGCGTGTCTGCAGGCAGAGACAGGAGACAGACGATGGGCAGATGGTTCGATTGCAATGTTCGTCTGCAATAAACTCGTTCTTGCAGTAAAACTTTGTCTCAGCGAACTCTGGCTTGCTCGGGAAGAAGGCTGTCCGGAGTAATGAAGTTTTTCTGACAAGAGTGGTGTTGGACACTGTTGTTTACAACTTGCCCCGGTCTCCATTAACACCAACATAGGCTACGAGCCTGATGAAGCCTAAATGAGCAACCTGAGGACGCTGATAGTCGAAAATTCGCACACAAAAGTAAGTAAGTGTTTTGCGTAAGTGGTTACGAAATTTTCGAAAAAACATAAGAATGGAGTCATCAATTTCTCAAATCCAAAGTTTCAAACCAATTTATTTTTCAACCAATCTAGATTACCAGAAGAATACCGACTCCTCTCCCATCGGCCTCTCGTTGCGCTAGAACCAAAAATGATCAGCTGAACAATTTATTCCATACCATCTTTTGCCCCCTCAGAAATTAATTAAAACTGCACCATTGTCATGAAATTAAAACCGAATCAGAAAAACAAATGCAAACGTCATCGCGTTTAAATTTGTGACAAAATTGACACACGAAATTCAAAATTCGGTGAGGTATTCGGCCGAGCGAAAAGAGGGGTGGTATGGCGGCTCCTGTGTTTCAATTTTAGTTCATAAACTTTATACTGGACTGGCTAAGTGGCTTCTGCCCTATCTCAACTCCCGCCTTCTCAAAATTCCCGCCCTCACCACGCTCCTCACTTCAGTAAATATTATATCCACCCAAAACCAAAACTGGTAGAAAAGCCCGCCACGTTTCCAAAAACGGTCGGCCTTTGAAGGTAGTGATATCATTCCACCAGGGAAAGGCCGCGAAGGTTAATCCTATTAGCCAAGTTAATCACACATACTAATAGTTCGAAAGTTAAATGAAAACTAGAAAGATTGCTACTAGCGGTAGGAATCTTTAAGTTTTCATTTAACGTCCAAAGTATTATTCGGTGCGATTAACTTGGCTAATAGGATTAACCTTGGCGGCCTTTCCCTGGTAGAATGATATCACTACCTTCAGAGGCTGACTGTTCTTGGAAACTTGGCGGGTTTTTCTACCAGTTTTGGTCTTGGGTGGATATCACAACTTTCAAAGGACTGTGAACGTATATAAATTTACACCGTCTGTTTAAGATGCTTCAATCCCATTTTTGCACACTGGTTAACAATTGCTGATTTCGTTCGCTTCGCTCACTGAATCATCGCATCCCCTTCAGTTGTTTTGTTTATCCCTGCACCGTCCCCTTAATTTTCAAGATTTCGTTTACATTTAGTCATGCAGAAACCCCCGAAGGTCGATGTTACTAAAACAGCAAAACGTGACGCATTTTATTTTTGGGTTATTAACAAAAAACCCATTAGCTCGTGTATGCTCGTATTGTTGCGTAACCATCATCTAACGTGCATCCCTTTATTCTTACGCAATTCACGGCAACGTTTATGTTTCTTTATTTTGTCCTTCGATACAGTTCAGTTTTTAGTTCGTCCAGGCTTTTACAATAAATCTACGGACCAGTCTTGATTGTTCATGCCATTGTTGCTTAAAATCTTTGGTTGCAACTTGGAAAAAAAAAAAACGAAATTTAAATTCGCCGGTGGCAAATTTCAAAACCCTCCCACGCATTTGTCCTGACCCCATACAACCCCCAAACCAACAAAAGGACCATCCTCAGATCACCATGCATCCGTGTGCAAAAGTTCATGTACGTAGGCATCTCAATTCTGCGCTAGCCATGAGCTAAAAGTCTATGGGATTTAACATGGGAAAAATCTTATTAGCCAGCCAGCTAGCTAGCTAGACAGCAACATAAAAACAACGTTATTGACGCATCTTTTTCTCTATGATTGGTGGACACTCATCTTTTGAATTTTAGTTTTTCCTAATCTCTGATGCTTCCTCTTACATTTTCCACAATTTGAAACATTTCTGTCGCATTGGGATTTATCCTCAACATGTCAAAAGTATGCTTTCAGTTGCTTACAGTTAACAGACACATGTCTGCTAGTAAGCCGCCTTTTTATCATTAACAATCAATTTTTAACAATCGGATGTCTACAATGGGATGATCTACTGTTACTTGGCGGCTACACACTAGCGTGTGTCTAGATTACTAAGACTGTCACCGAATGAGATTGTAAAACGTAAAGAAAATAAAGCATTACATTAGCGACAAACTACAGTTACGGCCATAATAGCGTAATTACGGCCATAATTACATTAATTTTCGTCTCTTATTTTCGTCAGCTAAAGAACGAACATCATTGGGTGGCTTCGCTGATCCTTGTGGTGTTGTGTACGGTTCAAAGAAATGTCAGAGGCAAGTTTAATTATTGGAAAGTAAAAGATAATTACCTAATTATAACCCGAATGTCAACAGAAATAAATTAAAGTAAATAATCATTGTTGTTTTATGTAGGTTGTAATTATAATAATTATGCACTTCTTTTGATGAGGTACTTCTTTTTTACTACACCATTGCCTCTTATTTCCGGCGTGTGCGCACCGTGCGTTTGTCCGAAAAAGCCACCGTAGCGTTGTGAAGTAAGTTCGGCGTGCGGCGGCGTATGGCAGCGTTTCATACTTTTTTCTCTGCTGAGTTAGTCGAAAATTGTATCACAATAAAATGCTATTTTATAAACATTTAAGTCATAAATGAGGAAGGGGAAGTAGAGGGGGTTGTTTTCAGATAAAAAAAAATTATTATTGGTGCGATAATTTAAGAACAAATCTATGAAGATCTACAAAGACATTTTTTTTGTATTATGACAGCGGTATTGAATTATAAAATATGTAAACTACTACTGATACTGTTCAAGTGTGCATATAGCAATTTCCCAAGAATTTTCTTACTTTTATACATTTTTTTTACATGCTGCACAATTGTTGTGAATGCATACAATAAGTTTTTACCGCAACAGAAGATCGTTTGGCTGTGACCAGGGCCGGATTGGAGTAGTAAAGGCCCATCGGCCCAAAATAGTTGAATGAACCCATATGAAAGGGGGAGGAGGGAAAGAGTTTAGAAAATTTTGAAAATATTTGAAACTCCAAAAAATACTAAAAGACACTGAAAAACCTATTTTCATTTCCTGAAAATAAATGTAAATAAATGTAACATCAGTCCCGATTTGTTTGAAAAGTGTTTCTGTCTTGCCATCGTTAGGATACCGTAATATGTTTCAGCCAAAAATTTGTAAAATTAAATAGTTTCGACCAGTTTAACTCCTACAAATTGACTACACTTCTCAGTATTTCTTTCCATGACTAAAAATAATAAATGTTTAAACTTATTTAAGTTAACTTAACGATTAGCGACAGTATTAAGTATGTTTGCTAAATTCAGTGTTACATTACTTTAAAGAACAGCCTACTTCCAAGCCTTACTTGTGGACATCTGAAACCAAGACTACCTTCCACCAATAACGGGCATCAGTAAAAAAAAACCATGCAAACGAGTGCAGCCCTGATAAGAGGACCTAATATAAAACCCCTTTTGCGTGCCTTTTGGTTTGGTGGAAAAAGGGTTGTGGGAGGGGGGCGTAGGTGAGTAGCTATTGACACAGAGGGAGAGGGGGCCCCATTCGGCCCTAGCTATGACAGACAAAACTGTCATGAAGACAAAACTTGTCATGAAGGAATACTCGTGGCTGGAATGCTATGAAAACAAACCGACCGACGGCTGGTAATCGTGGCGGATCTGTAACAGGAGATTGTTAAAAGTGTAAAACTTTTACACCTCTAATCTCATTGCACGAATATAAAAACTAAGTAGCACACTCTGACGAAAGTACTTCAGCGCATTTGTTTGTTTTGAGTGTTGTTCTTCCAGTTCAGGGATTTTCTTATTTCTTCCCTTTTTTTGTTTTTAGGCTCCTCAGATCGGGAAGAAATCGTTACAAAGTTAAAACTGAAATTTTGAATTAAAATACAAACCTACCAGCGACGCGCCGAAAAATTAACGGCGGCGGGCAGCGGCGGCGTGCCGAAATTTTTTTTTATCGGCAACGGCGTGCAGAATTTTGGGAAAATCATCGGCGGCGTGGCGTGGTGGCGCACGGGTCGACTTGAAAGTTTGTTTGGGATTGGTGATTACTCTTTTCTGGGTTTTCTTGTGTGACAGTAGCGAGTTGAGCCTTGGTTCACCTTTCGTATATACGTTGCCCTCTCTCGGTTTGGAGGTGTGCAGAACAAAAGACGAGGGCGGCAGCAAAAAGTGAATGACTTGGCGCTGCAGCTGGGGTGGGCAGAAAAAAAGGTCCGAAGAAAAACGTTCGCGGAAAAAAGGACCGAAATAAAAGGTCCGGGAAAAGATGTAGGGGGGGGGGGGGGATCGAGATCCGAGGAAAAATGGGCAGGGAATAAAGGTCCGACGACCTTTCTGTGGAGAAAATTAAAATGGGCCAAAAAAAAAAAGATTTTTGGAAATGCTCAAGTCTTGTCGTGTTGGGACATTGGAAATAAAGGATTAATATCGGATATTTGTCCGCCCCCCCCCCCCCCCAACACCGTTTCAGGTTATCATAACTGCATTTTTGTTAGGTCATGCAATGGCATTAAACATTTGTAAGATCATGGTGGAACATTTGTGTATTATTGTAGAAATTATTTGATTGTCTCCTCCTTCCTCCCCCCCCCCCACTCGACCCATCCTCGTTCTTACTTCCACTTTTCTTTTTATTATTTTTCTCCCAGTCCTTTGTTATTTGCTATTATGCCAAATTTTCTTTCTTTATTTTTAAATGTCAGGAGAGCTGGCTGCCAGTGTGAAAAATGTGAATTTGTTAATGAAGAATATAAAAAAAAATAGCAATATGTGAAAAACAAGATAAAACGCACGAACCCGAGTGAAAACAATCAAGGTTTTTTTTCTTTTGTGAAGCTTGAGACAGAACTGATTTTTGTTTTCAAAAAGGTTTGCAAAATAAAATATAAAAAAAAGTTTTGTCTTTAAAAAGGTCGCTAGTATCTTATTGATAAATAAACTACCAAAATAATTATGTGGGTATAACATTACCTAAGGAGCACTTTTATTACAAAATGCCATGTAACAAATTTTAAAGGCATCTTAATTAGCAAAAAAAAAGAAGAAAAAACAAATTATTAGATGATGTGAAGAATAGCCTAATGTGAAAAAAGCAAGCACTCCCGAAGCACCCCTGAATTATGTTAATTCTATAATATCTTCCTCTGGTTTTGCTTCGTCCGGGTTTTTTTTTTCTGCATCCTGACTTGGCATTTCCTTATGAAAGCTACCACTGTGTAAGGTAACTCGGTTGGCAGAATGTGGAGACGTATTGCCCAGCAATTATCTAATTTTTATAATACTTTTCCGACTTGACACCCGACTTTGTAGGGTTATTTTTTCTTCGGACCGTTCTTCCGCGGACTTTGTTCCCTGGGATTTTTTTTCCCCGTGATCTTTTTCCCTGGACTTCTTGCCAAGGAACTGTTTCCCTAGGTCGGGGTGCATTTAACTTGCGTATAAATATGCCGATCACAAGAAAATGGTGATGTTTGATTTTTCTTATTTTTGCAATTTACGCGCCTCGCTGCGGTTAAACACACAAATCAGAAACCCACAACCAAAAACTTGTTCGGCCAACCAAAACCCGGCCGGCCAAAAATGCGATCTGTCTGACGCCGTAGATCGATACAGACGCTTCGAATCCTGTTTCCCGAGTTAAAAAAAAAACTGCGCGGGATCGCTGTCCTGCCATCTGTGGTCCTGCCGATTTACTTTTAACAAAAGGCGGTTCCAGGCGCTACGAAGGTCAAACGTAAAAATTAAAATAAAGTAACGGACACACAAGTTACCGAGAAATCATCTGCGGTTGATTGTACTTTACAGGGTCACACCCCTGCATCTTTGGTGAGAGGGGAAAACCCTATACGGGAAAACCTCAAATTCGGCGTTTTGGTAGAGAAGGGGAGCGGCCGAACGTTCTCTCCCGTAAGTTACAAACGTTAGCACCGTGGTAACGTCGTGTGCTGGCACGAGTGCAATTTTATTTTAAGTAGGCTAAGCGTATCCTAAATCAGTGCTGAACATCTGCAGTTTGTTTTATCAACGTGTACTTTAGTTTAAAGTGATGGGTGTGTACGGGATAGGCTGAAAGTTACAGTGGTAACAAAACGGGGCATACCCCACGGTCGAGTTTTTCTCTGATCTGGGGAATGGAGGTTTGGCGGCACACAGCTAACTGAACTGAAATGCCGTAGCAACTTGGGAACTGATTTTATCTTTTAAACTGATATTGGATCGTCATTACATAACCCAAAGGAAAATGGTAAAGTTTAGCAACGTAGGGTGGGCGGACAAGATCGAAGTTTTTACGGGTTTGTTTTCCAAGTTCAAATGGCAGCAAGCCTGTCGGGACTGGGAGTGGCACCAAGGTTCCGAATTTTTTAGTAAACTTTTTTTTTAGCAACGTTTTGCCCGAATATTTGTATAAAGATTTTTTTTTGACGTGTTTCCAAACAAATATACCAATTGGCTTGCATTTCTTGCCCTGGTCGAGATTAGTACTAGGGCCACCACCGTCGTTACATGTTGGCACACATGAGCGGAGCGTGAGATTATTTCTGAGGAGGGGAAGGGCAGTTTCCGCAGTGTGGGGGGGGGGGGGGGGTGCACCTACATTGTTGATCCTCCTCCCTCTCACTCCCTCCCTCCTGGATTTTTTCATTTCCCCTCCCATCTTTTCCTCCATCTTCCTGCTCCCTTCCTTTTCATTTTTGTATTGAATCCTGAACTATTTTTTCCCCGGATCGTTTCATTTTTATTCTTGACTACGAAACAATTTTTCGTTGCTCAATAATGTGGTTGCATGGTTCTTGTGACCTGAATTTTTAATTCTCAAAACTGCTGCATTGTTTGTTTGTGCACAATGCTTTATTCAGGGCCGGATGAAGGTTACTCGGGGCCATGGACAAAATTCTTGGGGGCCCCCCCCCCCCCCAACCATATTTCTCTTCCATGTAAACAGCTCCTTCGAGGGGCCAAAGAAAATTGTGGGAAGGGAAAGATTTTTGTATTTTTAAATTTTACTTCTTCTCTTACCGTTTAGAGTTTTACTGCTCAATGTTTGCTCCATATTTTGCCCAATTTTTTTTTTTAGCTTTGAATGTCAAACAGTACGAGAGAAATTTTGTTGTCAGCAGTGCCGGGGGCCCATTAGAAATTTGGGGCTCCCAAGTAAAGTCAGGGCCGGATTAAGGCAGGAACAGTCCCTAATGTCCCTGCCTTAATCCGGCCCTGACTTTTATTCAAAGATCCTGGGTTTTCTGTATACATGCAAAATCTACCATATCCTGGTATCCAGGATACCCGACAAAATCACCACCATCGGACAGAATCCGACAAATCACATAATAAGTTGCATACTTTCACCTAAAAACATGCTTTCCATCAGACAATTTTACATTCTAATTAGACAGTGTACATTCTGGGTACCAGACACTTTCGTACATTTTGTATGTATGGGTTTCCGCTTGGATTTCTCTCATCATTGTGGGGCAGATAACTCAGTTTGGGTTCGTGCGTACTAAAAAAAAAGCAAAAAGCACTCCATTAGTATTAACACACCAAAAATGGTTTCTAACAATTTCTAATAGATTTTCCCTGATTTTTCGGCCCAAAATATATCACTTTTTTGATCTAAAAAAAAAAAAAGACACTCCGGGTTGTACTTGGTCAGCTTACAAATTTTCATCAAATTCGGTTGAGTTGTTTTGGCCTGATGCTGCGACAAAGAAACCCCAATGAGTCACTGCATAGGGATATATGCTCCAAAAACGTAGCATGTGTTCGAGGTTGGCATATATGTTTCGAAAACTGAAAATCGTACAATTGACAACAAAAATAAAGAAACCAATAAATTTACCTGCATCAAAATTGGAATACTGAACCTGATAAATGGCATGTAAAACTGAGATTATAGACCTAGAAAGAAACAAGAATTGATGGGTGGTGGGGGGGGGGGGACTGACGTTTTATGGCGCGTCGACAGCTAGGTCAACAGTTCCAAACTCGGTCACAGGGTAGCGGTTCCAGGATAATTCCAACACAACTCCATGATGTGATCTCCGATTTGTTTTTCTTGTGAACATCCTCCTGATGAAAGTGTGGAATTGCAATCAACTTTATTCCACCAAAAATCCAAGTGAACCTGTGCTGTGTGTAAATTTTTGTGGTGTTAGTGTTCATGGTTTCATTGATATGACACTGCACCATTCATTACAGGGATGTTACAGAAAACCTAAATCTAGATCTTGTAATCTATACCTCCTGCAAAAATAAAAAAAATAAAAAGCGGACAGGAGAATACTAAATGGGTAATTAGAAGCTAATTAAAAAAAAAATTACAGTAAATAAATTAACATGTAGGTTTAAAAACACGTTAAATTAATGATTTGCTATACACCGTAGCCTATTACATCTGGTTAATTTTCACAAATTGATATAGCTAAAATTAAGTTGAACGAAATTTTTCTTACAATAATTTTGAAAATTGGGCTCTGGTTTTAATTTTATTAACGTGGCTAACGGTTGATTAGCCTACAGCAGTAGGCTAAGGTTTCACGTGGACTAAACGGTACAGCAACGTTGACGGTAGCTGAAACCTTACAGGAAAGTTTATTTGTGTTCCTTTGGTGTTTTTACTTCGGATCAGTTAAACCTCAGCCTAAAACTTCAAAACTTCTTTTTTGTTTTCTAATTTTTCTTTGACATGACGTTTGGCCAAATGTAACATGAAAACTTTCGGTAAAATCTATGGCGAAATCTTTAGATTGGTTTAGCCAAAAAACTACATTCATTTATCAGCACCTTATGAACTTGTTGCAAAATATATATGTAAACTTTATGTTAGGGTAGGCCCATCAACCACATTTTTTTAACTTTCCAGCAAGTGTTTTTTTCAAGTTTTTTTATTTTTCAAATTTGTTAGCAAGTACTGGAAGGAGAGAGCCAAAAATTACACAAGTTCAGGAAAGCACACACAACCACCATGTTGAACACAGCAGAGTTCGCTTGAATTTTCGATGAAGTTCAACACCCATTTTCAGTGTTGCACTTCACCGAAAATTCAAGCGAACTTTGTATGTTCAACGTGGTGGTTGTGTGTGTTTCCTAAACCTATGTCGTTTTTAGGCCACTGTCGGCACTTCTTGCCGGTATTTTGTGGCCAAAAATTATTTGTGGAAACCCCTTTATAAAATACTGCCTGCACCGTTGTCCCCTGGTAAACTAAAGTCACCTTGGTAAATGACAAACGTCAAACATTTACTCAACGTCAATAAAAAAATAGCTAGGTTTTGTAAATAATTGATGTACAGTGTTTGACAATGAGTTTGTCCATTCAACAATGAATTCTACAACTGCCAGAGGCCGTGCTGTCAGCATGGTTGCCACAATGTTGTAAAGAATATTAGAAAAACTAAATAGACTGTAAGCGGGTCTTTATAAATTAGTTCTTCCATAAACAAAGACCCAGATTTGATTTTTTTCGGAAAAATTCAAAATCTGGCCAGGCAGGACAGCAGTGATGTAGGCCGAAGACGAACACGATCGAAATGAGCCAGAAGAAGGTTGCAGGAAGCAGGGCTGGATTAAGTAGGGTGCTGTGGGTGCTGAAGCTCCGGGCCGAGAAAGGGCCTCAAGGATGCCTCACGGTCAAGGAAAATATAAAATAGGGTTTAAATATGTCACATCGCTTACTTTGAAAGTTCGAGTCCATGTTTACGTTTTTTTACGCTTAGATTTCAAAGTTTAGGATATTTACCGTTCCAATATCCTTGCAAATTTTCGACGGTCAGGTTTTCTGGAGTTGGAGGGCCTCAGAACGTCGGTCTTCATCGGCCTACCACATCACCGCTTACTTCGTCGTGAACGTTCGTCTGCTGCTATCGTCCGTTGGAATGCGGCGCAGCCTCCTTAACTTGCAGGCCAGTGCACCACTTCTCCCGCAGCAACT
>JAHWFP010002105.1:14638-33793 GCA_023313725.1 Lithobius niger | reverse complement strand
CGTGAAGCTGATCCCTCTTCTCCAGTTGTTAACCTTATTCAATACACCTTGCAACTCCCTCTTCCCAAGCACAGCGAACACGTCATCAACAAACCTCTTCCACATTCGTACACTCACACTCGATCTCGATTGCATGAAGACAAAGCACTAGATTAGGTGGCATGACACTAGTACAAAGATCAAGTCCAACATGGCACGAGACAGACACCTCCGGTGCCTCGCGACTCCATTGCCATTAATGGGTCAACATGAAGCCAAAGGAATTCCTCTTATGAACATTCAAGGCCCCTCCTACCCGAGAGTTTCACATCTGATCGGCTGGGAACATTCCAGGCAGTTGTGTAGGAAGTGGGGACTTCACGTGGCAAGCTCGCTGGATCGGCCTGGACAAATCGGGAGGCTACACAACTCGCGTGGTGGGCCTGCAAAAATCGGGAGGCTATGCAACGCACCAAGTTTCGAGCATGGCAACGAACGAGCAGACGACAACGGTGAAAACAACAGGGATGTAAACAGAGTCCAAACTAACTTTAAGGCCTGAGGAAGATAGTAGTTAACTATCGAAAATTCGCTAGACAGTGTGAACGTCTTCTGTTGTGAAAGTGTGCATTTTTCTGGTGACTTTTGTTCGAAATATTGGAGTGTGAATGGTTTTAGTAGGAGTTTTGAACAATATTTTATTAAAAACTTTGAAAAAAAGGCAACCGGTAACACTCAAACCTAGGAATCTGCATCTTTAAATTAACAAGCTCTCTGGGTAAAAAGAAAATAGCCAATGAACAATACTGTATGTCAGTACTATCATTAACTTTTTGGACTGGATCCTAGAAAGTTTCACGTTCAATTGCATCATTGTATTTTTCAACCTCCCGCACTACCTCTGAAGCTCTTGCCCGGGGCGATCACGAGGGCATTGGTAGGACTGGTGCGGTATGGTCTTGAAGATGATTAGAAAGAACAGAAAAGAAAAAGGACAATGCAAGTACTCAATTCGGAAAGAACTTAATCTGTGAGATAGCCACCTCACAGTGCTGCCTTCACACCTAAGGCACTGCCTCAACCTCAATACACCCGGTCTTCGCAAGTTTGCAATGATGCACATACAGCGGGACAGAACTCTTCATCAGCAGTAATTCTTGTTCATCCACCTCCAATTCCTCAATGATGCACGTACAGCGGGACAGAACTCTTCATCATCTTCATCAGCAGTAATTCTTGTGGATCCACCTCCAATTCCTCAATTAAGGTGGTTAGGTAGAACAAGTGCTTGAAACTGGGCACAAGCTGTGATGGTTAGAACTATGAAGTAAGAAGTGTGCAATAAACTGTAAAGGCTTAAGTGTGCATCACTCCCACCAACTCGTGTTAAATTTTGGACCAGAACGTGTTTATCCTGACGGCTGATAGGGTATGGGCTGTGTTGGGAAGGGGAAATTGCTAAAGTTTAGTCAAATAGTGTGAAAACTGGGTTCAGCAAAGAGTCAAATTGTTACCTATGACTGATGAGAGGGGGGCGGGGTTGTGCCCATGACTGTACTACCATCGTTTAGAAATCTAGGTGCCAAATGTTACTATTTCTCTTAAAAGGTTGGGAGCTTTCTGTGTCACCCGTGTTGTAGTACTTAAAAAATTACAAATTGGAAATTGAATATTTTACTATTGCCATAGTTCATGATTAAATATTTACAGATTAACTGAAATGGTATGTGTACAGTATCGCTAATTGAACCTTCTGTGTAGAAGGCTTAAATGTAGCAAATAAAGAACCATTGTTGGTAAGGGAGAATTTATACTGCACAGTGTTCAGTAACTTTTTGGATCCAATACCTACCTAGTTAACGTGGAAAAAAACAGGTTAGGCAAAGCTATTGCACTGCACTCCACGAAAGTGTTCTTCCTTTTCACAGAGTTGTCGCAAGCTCTTCCCCCGAGTGTTTTTTTTTTGCTCCATTTTCTAAGTAGTTGCTCACATTTATTTCTTGGCTCTCGTTAACTTGTTTAAAATTGTTTGTCGCATTATTAACTAATTTTGTCACTTTTGTAGTTCTGTAATGAAAATGTGTTGTTTAATTAAATAAATTTTTTTCTGGGATTGAATTTTAGCTCTCAAAAAAAGAAAATCGGAGCCCAGTCTGTAAGCAGCAACAAGTCGCTGCTGTTCCCAGAATCAGCGAAGCAACACGTGTGGCTTCAAGAGCAAGTCGTACTGCTCGCGATCCGGATCCACTTTTACCATCGGTGACTTTCCGTAAGGCCAAAAGGCGTCTAGATCTATCAGGTGAGGCAACGGTAATTACAAACTTGTTCCAATTGTTTTTTTTTAGACTTTTTAAAACTGCATTTGCAACTTTAATATTTTTTTTTATGTTGCATCTCGTTATGCAGGTACACCACCAAGAAAATCAATTGAAGATCGAGTGTTCATGTTTGATTTGAATGTGATAATCTGAAGAACTCATGTTTATGCTTTTTCCAAAATTCTGGACACTGTCTAGTGCAAATTTCCGACTAACAATGGGAACGCACGATCTTATTGTGGTTCCCCAACGGCGTTGAGATTTCGATGTTGGAGAGTATTTCTTACGTGAAGTGGACTTTTGGAAAAACCATAAACATGAGTTCATCAGAAGAAAATCAATGGTGGATGTGATAGGGGTCTTACAACAGCAGCTAACCATGTATCATTATTGGTAACTCTCATGTTCACAAACTGTCTGCATACGTATGAGTGTTAAACATGGGCCTATCAGGTGCTATAGTAGAACATATTACCAAGCGTATACTGTATGAATAATTCTTGAAATACTTATGTCACCTGCTGTAGTTGTGTGTGCTGCAGGAAATAATGCTAAATTTGACTCAAGTCAAAGAAAAGAACATTAAAAGATGTTAAAAGAAATGTCAAAACTTGTCAAAAAATGTCAAAATGTCATTCAAGAAACTAAGCCAGTGGCTGATATTGTCGTAGTTGGCCTGTTACGCCAAATGGAGTATAGGAAGTATGCTGCTGTCCACACGTTTCTGTGTTTCATTGCAATGATTTATTAAGCAAAGTTTGTACTAAAGTTGAGTGCACTTTTGTTAACATGTCTAATGTGTTAACTAAACAGGTACTTGTGAAATTAAAAGTAAGGGTTTAAAAGTTCCGAAAATTACTACGAGTTCATTTCACTATCTTGTTCAAGTATTAGTCAAAATATATGCTCAATCCATGATTTATGAAAATACTCGAACTTCAATAATGACTCGCAACTAATTTACGATGCTGCAAATTTTCTATAGTCATTAAACACCTGTTATGTGTTCAAACGCCGACTATCTTCATCTGGCTTCCTGCGTTCTGGACACTCTATATGCTATATGGTCAATCTCAAAACAAATAGAATACTAATTGTATTCCGCAATTTTTCGACAGTTCTTTGTAAGTAGATGGAACTCACTTCAACTGTTTTCATCAACCATTGTACTCGTGATTCGTCTCATTGTCTGTGAGAAATGTGGTACAGAATCGTATTCGTTTACTGCACATGTCACTTTTCAATAGGTGCAATGTCGTCATTTCGATAAAAATCATGAACTACTTTTTCCAAATTACTGAAAACGTAAATTCGTCGTTTTTTTACGTACGTGTGTCCGTGCATCGCAACAAGGCTGTCGAATGAATAACGGTTGTGATCGTACCGTGTTTTCCCACCTTCAATTAATTAACACAGTTCACGGTTCGACAACATCGTAGTGTCAACAGCATTATTGCAGTCAAGCCTGCATGTCAGCTTTACGTTAATTCTTCGTTGATATTTTTTCCTCCTCCACAGAATGGTATGAAACGTTATGCAGTGTTCGGATTTCGTTTGCGTGGCGCAGTCAAACACCCAACACTTACTTTGAACCCGGTTCTGCAACGTTAGATAGCAGCTTCGGACTCGCCGCCCAGCAATCGTGTTTCTTTTGCAAATCCACGAATAGATTTCTTTGGATCACGTCGGCGCGGTTGCCTGTAGACATTCATTACAGTTTGCTTTTGGGAACTCGAAACCTGCAGAATCCATCTCTTGAGCTGTTGTTGGCATCGTCGCCTTCTTGGAACTACATCCGTTTGGAAGACAAGTGGCTGTCAAAGTTTACGATCAGCTGAAAAATGCTAATCGACTATTTTTTGTTTCATGAAAATTATGTATGGCCAAATACCGTACCTAAATAGTTTCTGAGAATGTTTCATCCTTAAAACGTTTTGGTTGATGCTGGGAAAACAACGTACTATGTTAAGCCTGCCGTCGTAATCCAATTTCAACACAGGCATGAAGAGGCACAATCGCATCGCTAACTCTCTCTCCACTGACTAATGTGGATGGATTTTACCATAGTAAAATTATAAATTCTCCATTGTGTCGGCAGGTGTTTATTTCAGTTCTTACTAAAGTGTCATTTCTTCATACAGTCACCTTTGCCACTTATGCTTTTAACATGCTCAGTGTCTCGACGTCCTAATATTTACTTAAAAGCATTTTAGGGTGTGTACTTACATGCAAACGCTTGTATTTGTCTGCAAAAAGGTGTTACGGTTGCTTTTTATTACAGCAATAATTGTGTCGAGATCTTCCCTGATTATTTGTGCAGAAATCAATGTACCAAACATCTGAATACCCAAAGTAATCTTGATGCCACTTGAATTGTCTAACGGATGATCCTTTTATGCATGTATATTTGTCTAATGTGCCTCTGGTCGAAAAAAGAAGTGGCTAGTGTTAGTATTGCTGACGTAGAAGTGTATTACTTTTAAAATGTGTCTGTCTGTCTGTCCAGGCAATTTCTTTCAAACTGCTTATCATATTAGGATAAAATTAATCTTGTATGCATTTAGAGATGCTTGTGTCTGGATGCTTATGAAGTATGAACCTTTTCTGAACACAGAAACATGGGGATTTGTTACACATCGCCATGCTAATTGATGACCAGCACCACAGACCAACTGTCGAAAAAAGTGTGACAGAATCTGCACATGATTACTACAGTCCGTCACCGCGTGGCGCTACCTCTCGCAATGCTATTTCCAAGTGGCGTCGCAGGGTTTTAAACATAAATAATGTTAGAAGACGTTTTCGGAATGCGAAAATGTAAAATTAGTGTTACATTGTTTTTTGTACAGCTGGGTCTGGCTGGATTGGCGATTTAGTAGCAGCCTTCTTGCTGGTGCGTTCGATTCGCTTGCGATGAAATGAAGTCCCACGTCCTTTGGTAATTATGCAATAGAAGCTGAATGTATTCCTAGCGGACTTATGCAGAATAAGTATGCAACTAGTACGTAAAGGAAGTACGGAGTAAGGAAAATGATATCCATCTGTTAGCATAGGCGAGAAGAACGACTTCACCAGAGTTGCTTCACTTTACAAGGAGCAAGGACATTTAAGGAAGGACATTAAACAAAAAAAATTAAATCCAGCCAAACATAACGCTGTGTAAGTCAAAAAATTTTATTTCCCACATGTTCAATGTAGAATTTTTGTCAGTTATGTGGGTGTTCTGTCACTAACAGCTTTTGAAAGTTTCTGACAAAGGCATTAATATGGAAAAATCTTCGATCAAATGGGCACAAGGGTAATAGATAGAAAGAAATTGAATAAAGGAAATAAGTTCTAAAACTGAGGATTTCAAGTTTTAAAAAAAAATGAGGACTAAATAGCCCTTCTGAAAAATCTGTTACAGGAAACAGTGACTTCAAAATAATTAATATAATGTGTGTTACCTTCAGGGTGTTGTGTTGGATGGCGAAAGGTTGGTGGTCTTGAACTTTTGTGACAGATGATGATGCATTTGCCTCAAAACCGTAAATACAGCGCCAGACATCACAGACTTTGTCTCGGATTAGCTAGGTAATAAACTTTCAAATGTGCTCAAATTATTTGAAAAAATCAACATACGTCGAATTGATCCAAAAACCACTTCTCTTACTACCGGAATTTCCCATTTTATCAGTCGTCATCAGTTGCCCTTCAAAATTTAAATCAGTAGATTCTGTCACTTTATTAAGATTGGCAAACTGTTTGATTTATGACGTTTTCTATTCTCTTTTCAGTTGTGTTGACTGTATTGTGCTTTTTCTAGACGGTGCCTCTGCTTCATCTTTACCCGACAAGGACATTGACCTGTTGGGCATTGCGCCCCTATCACCGCCAAGAGAAGTGCCCAGTGACACTGCAGGCTTCAGCATCTCAGTTGTGCCGTGCGGCGTGGGTTACTGGGATGAGAATCAAGTACTTTTTTACCCCAACCAGTATTACCAGCCACCAGAACCAGTGGAAAGTCCATGTGTTTGGTGGGAGGGAATGTATTATGACCTACATAGCCAATATCCTCCTCATGACTTTGCTTAAGTTATGAAAAATAATCTAAGTGTTTTTACCTCACAGTATCATTTTCATTTCACTTCGCACAAGGTTATTTGTGAAAGCAAACAGGTTTTCCAAAAGTGTGAAACCATGTTGTACGTTACATACCATTCATTGTTTTCTAGTTGTGCCAGAATCTCCAAAACACTGTTGTAGAAGTCATGGTGTTCAGCGTCATTTTCTTTTTTTATGGTGCAGCCGAAGATACATGTGGGCAGTTGCGTAAACATGTTCTTTTTTGCGTGCTTGCTATCTTGTGTTACTTCTCAAGCGGTGAGGGAAAAGTGCTGTTAACTCAGAATGGCGGCAATAATTATTAGACATTCCAGTGAACGTTATTTAATCTATAACACCTTATTTATATTTATTCCGTAAAATAATTATTTTCGTGTGCATGCAACTTTAGTCTAAAAAGTTATTTTTACGCACTAAATAATAAATATCACAAATTCAGGTGTTTGAGTAAAGGGGGGAGGGGCAGGATTTGCTCATAGATTGGTAATACAATATAACTAACTACACACTTACATTGGTGGTTATAATACAAATAAGTGACAGTGTTGAACAATACACCGAACTTCCAAATAGAATTTCTCCTGTTGAGGATTGTAAAGATAAATCGTTTAAACGTTTTTGCCATTGTGATGGCAGCAAATAGTGATGGCCTTTGCTGTCCCACCACTGGCTACCTGTTGAAACAGCATTGTTCTAACTATAGTGCCCGACATAACTAATGGCTGCACTAGCCCAACAATTCTTTTTATATTTTTTTCAAAATTGGCAGTAGGAGCGCATATTGATTTCACTACTCAACTGTAGTTTGGTATGGACGATAAAAGTAAAAACTTAGTCTCAGTACGTTGCTTGTAGTTCACTGCCACGATTGGGAGATTCAAACTAACTGTTCAACAACTTACTTTTGAAAGAAGACAATTGGTGGTGTACAGGATTTATTTATTTATTTTTCAAAATAAATATAGAATCTGTTTCAGTTTACATCCGCAAAATCAAAGCCAAAACCTGGATGCCTCAACCCGAAAGTATCCTTATCAAGTTTAGGCAGCAAACCGCAAGAACAAATGAATATTAAATTAATTAAAATAAACATGGCTAGTTCTTAAGAACTAGGAGGTCTAGCAAACTTTACGCACCATGCAATTAGGGTAAGGGGATCTAAAGCAGCACCATTAATAGTCTTTTCTAATTAACACACCAACTGAATCTTCACGATTGTCCTGCAGAACTACACCAAGCCAGGCAAATTCTGACCATGTGACGTTATCTCTGTGACTGGCACACCCATGATATTCCAGTTCAGACAGAGCCAAGCAGCTTAGGCGTGGGTCGGTTTTATTGTTTGATTTACGGTTTTACATGACAACAAAACCGCGGTTTCGGTATCTCTTTTTACCAACACCCCTTCCCAGAGTTTTCGAGCTTTTTTGTTGTGTATTAGTATTACTAGCTTCCAAGCCACTCCTGCAGCGTCATTAACAATGGAACTAACTATGCCATCACCTTCCTTAACTATTTTTGAATTATTGTAGAATCTATTCGTTAATCTGATCAGTAGCAGAAATTAAGGAATTGTTACAGTAACTTTTAATGTTTAATATAAGTTCACGTTGGTAGAATGCACGGCACTCTTTGGAGGGGAGCACGTAAATACCATTAGCACGTCCGATAGACGTAAAGCCTCATATTTGAAAAAGCAGGCAATCGACCAACTAGACTTGAGATGCGCTAATGGCACATGCTCGCTGTGGCGAGCCAGTGAACGTCTCAGATGCCAACATATGGGTAATATACTGCAGAATTTCTTACGAAACAATGAATAAAATATTGTAGGAACTTTGCTGTCATTTATACGTAAAAAATTATAAGTATTTAAAATTTCAAGACAGCAAATCAGTTTTTGAAAGTTTGAAAACCGTGCGAGACAGAAAATACGAATTGGTTTCGGTTTTCAGTAAAAACGGTAATTTCAGTTATCTCCCCATCCCTACTACCCTCTCCTTTGTTTTGTACATAGTTATCACACCAGATTTTTGTGATGTGCGCAATGCTGCGTATGTTCAGTATCGTACTGTTTGCGCCTGAAATTTCCAGCAGTTGCCATGTGGTTACATCTTGGCTGCACCCTACTGGGAAAAACAGGCGGGCAAATTCCCAACATTCCAAGTGCCATCTTGGATTCCCCGCCTTCACGAGTTACAAAACTGAAACTGTACTATAACTTCATAAATAAACAACTAAATTTAACTCGGATAGCTCAAAACGTAGACTATCAACAACGTTTGCTGCCCCTGTCTGAAGTTAAAATGGTTGGCCAACCACCAGTCTGTTAAAGCATTACAAGAGTAAGGTCTGACATTTTTCCTTCAAATTAAAAACTAGCTTCTAGCGTTGCTTTGCGGCGATGCGGCCCCAGTTCTCAAAAGGCCCCAAAATTTAATTTACAAGAGTATTCAATACTAATCGTTTGCCACCAAAAATCAAAACTGTGCCCAACAACAAACTTTTGTAGGTTGTTTCCTGAGTGCTTCCACTACTGCGACATCATTCGGCTGAAGGTGATTCATAAAAAGCGCCATGAAAAAGAAAATGGTAATGTACATATATATTATCTAGACGACCTTGGATGTATGTTTCCACTGAAGGCTCAAAGTGAAGTTTCTCTTAATCTCGACTGAAATTAATAACGTAGCACTGATGCCGTTATATCCATTGATACTAATATAAAGTAACGTTTACCAAAGAAAAATGCTCCATACTCGAAGGTTTGAATATTTTAAATATAAAAAGTATTGAGTATCCAGTGTAAAAAAATTTTCCTGAATCTTGGTCCACCCGCTACTTAAGTATTTAAAATAATTACCATGTTAATTGGCTCTAATCGAACTTTTCGTTGGTGCAAACAAGAAGTTATTTGGCTAAAACAAAAACGTTAAATATGACTGACAAATAACATTTAGGAAAATATAGTTTTGTAGGCTGAAAAATATTTATGTAGTATGTACTCTTTCAGCTAGGTAATATGGTCAGCTAAATAAACTAAAAATAAAATAAAATGCCTGGTGTCTCAATTTACAGCCTCGCTCGTAAACCAAACATTTTTTTTTGCGTGGCCTAAGCTGACACAAGCGTTTCGTTAAATACGTTAGGCATAAATCTTACCTTCCCATTATGAAAAAAAAAAAAAAAAAAAACAGTACCTTTTTATAAAGGGCATTGTGAAAATTACCACGTTAACAGGGCTGGCATTAGAAGCTTTGCAAAGGATGTAAAAATTACACTTTTTAAAAAACTGCTAAGGACGGAAAATAAAAATACGTTTCTCAGGCATAAAATAGTATAAAAGACGATTAGGCATGTGGATTTTATCTTTACTTTTTGTTTACTGAAAATGGACAGGCATGTTGAAGGTACTTTAAAAAATAACCAAAGGGCCTTTTATTGTTAACACGAAGTGATATAAAACTGATTGCAGAAATTTTGGAAAGTATGCTACTAAATGTTTGTATTCATGGGAGTTCACTGAACACGACAATCTAAAACCACACGTCTTGAATCTGGATACAGCAGTGCACAATGAGCAAACACTGGTTTACTGAAAGCTAGCAAATAAAAATTGTACATGTGGGACATATTTAAGGATGCTGCAGTGTCAGAGGAATGTCAAACATTTTTGTGGCCTAAAAAATTGAAGTCAAGTTACTCAGGCTTTTGTTCAGTTTAAATTAAATAAACGTGATCAAATAACTGTTGACCCATCAACAGGATGTAACAAACAACATTTTCATTATCTCGAACAAAATTGCATTTGAGTTTTGGAACTACTGAGTCTAAAAAATCTTGTTTTTTTTTCCTGTGTTTTGTTGATGTTTGGCTCAGATGTCAACAAGGTTTCAGCCACATATTTGTTCGAACTATTAGAAATCTGATTAAAGAATTATATATTGCATTTCAAAACTGAATGACTTTTCACAAGGAAAATGATAAAACCACCGCTACTATCAGGAAGGTGTGTTAAAAATTGATAGTGATCTGTCCTTTTAGCCATATACTAAGCCATCACATCATTTGCATGATGGCCAATAATCAACTAGGTTTAACACGGTTATTACTATGCAACATTTGTTAATATATTTATCAGTTTGTAGAATGTCGAGTATATGTAAACCAAAATGTGAGGACTGTCGAGCTTCATGAAAATTAAAAGGCAATTTGGCCTACGTTATCTTCATGTTAAATCCATTTAATTGTAAATATTATTACATGAAATACTAATTTAAAAAATATAAACCCACTAGATACCCGATACTGTAAGATGATTTCAACCTTGTTAACACCCCGTGGGAATCTCTATGCGACTGATAGGCAAGGATTGTGGGACAAATCGGCCACAACAATCCAAAGAGGTGGTTGATTTCATCTGTGTTTATATTCAAGTTGCATCTTGCCGACAAACTGTGGATGGATCCATCCATTATCACGTTGAAACAGGTTAACTAACCGAAATGTCTTTTTAATTCATGTGTAGAAGTAAGTGGCTATCAGACTCTTTGCTACTCTTTTGCATATTTAGAAAGCTGTGGCGAGTTTGGTGAGTTTTGGAAGTACCAAACTGTTTAAACAGTATCTAGTTTTTGTAACACTATCGGTGCTGAATAATGTCAAGGTCATAGTAGCCATTTTGGCATGTTCAAGATAGTTTGGTGAATTGGGTTGATGGTTTTTAGAAATTACTGCCCACGAAAGAGAAAGCAATAAGCCCATGACACAGTACATTCATCATGATGAGTACCTTTATAAGTTAAAATACAATTTTAGAGAAGGTGGTACATCAGTTTCATAGTTTTCATTGTTTGGAATGCTAGCATTCCAAACAATGAAAACTATGAAACTGATGTATCACCTTCTCAAAAATTGTTGCAAATAAGACGTGGTCGTCACATTTGAATGATAAAATAGACTCGACTTCAGTGAAATGTAGGCATAGCCTTTAGCAAGAACATGGGTGTTAACAAGGTTATTTACAATTTGCACATATTACTACTATTATTTATTCACCATGACATACCTATGTTCCATTACATTTTTAACCATTATGGTATAGCTTGGGCCATGTTTCCCAAAGATGTACCAGAGTTTCTCAATTTACCGTGGGATTACCTTGTGTTTCGGTGGTGATTTAACGATGAGTGGCATCCCAGTAGAATGTAATAGTTAACAAAGGTGAATTTCCGTAGTTAATTGGGATACTATTTTTTTACCTTTTTTATATTTTTCAGTAATTAACAGAATGCTAAAACTATTTCCTTCACACACTGTAAATACATAGCAAACTGAGAGGACATTTAAGTGGCTACACAAGAGTTATACATAAATTTAGTAATATATTAAACTTTTTAAGGGTATCAAAAATTCGGACGGTAATTTTAATGGTGCATGTTTGACCACCGCTTCCAAAGCAAGAAAATTGCTCTTTTATTTTAGTATTTTAAGTTTGGAAGTTAAACTAAAGGTTGCTTCTTTTGTATTTAAGGTACAAGTTCCTGACTAAAGGTTGCTTCATTCATATTTAAGATTTAAGTGCCTATCAAACACAGTAGCAGCCATTTGTAAATATGTAGTAAACTCTTTTGCCGTTCGGAAATATACAATACCTGAAAATTTGTAGCATTCTTCCCCGAAGTATGCTTCTCTTGCTGGAGTTTTAAAGTTGTCTCGAGATGGCCAGCTGCGTAATCCCTCCTGCGCATGCGCTAGGATCCTCTATAAAAGCATTCGGGCGAGACCGGCCAGTCATCTTTTCCCTCCAGCGGTAGCCGGAACGTCTACCTTCAGCTTCTCTCCTGTTTCGTATCTTCAAGCAACTGTCCGACTTTTGCAAGTCCCTGTCCTGTTCCTGCTAACCGAGTTTTGACTACATCTCCATCCTGGTTTGAACAGTCCGACTTTCGCTCTGGCTCTATCCTGTTTCTGCTGTCCGATTTCCAAGATCATGGATTGCCAAAGCACGCTCAAGCAAACAACGCCTTGACTCGTCCAATTGAAACGCCGACTGATTCTCAAGCAACTATCCGACCTTTCACATCAGTCCCTGTCCTGTTTTCTGCCATCCGAGTTTCGATTCCGTCTCCATCCTGCTTTGAACAATCCGAATTTCGCTCCGCCTCTATCCCGTTTCTGCTGTCCAACCTCCAAGGTCATGGTTTGCCAAAGCACGCTCAAGCAAACAAGGCCTTGACTCGTCCAATTGAAACGCCGACTGATTCTCAAGCAACTATCCGACCTTTCACATCAGTCCCTGTCCTGTTTTCTGCCATCCGAGTTTCGACTCCGTCTCCATCCTGATTTGAGCAATCCGAATTTTGCTCCGCCTCTATCCTGTTTCTGCTGTCCGACTTTCAAGATCAGGATTGCCAACGGCCCGCTCAAGCAGACGACGCCATGGCCCGTTCAAAGGAAGCGACGACTGAGACCAGAAACAAGATGGCCGCCCCATCGCTTTGCAGTCCGTCACCCGTCGATCCTAATATCATTGTCAGCCCTTCGATTCAAGTGTCTCCTTCTGCATCTCCACTCCCATGTGGCCAACTTTCATCACATTCTTCAATTGAGAAGACCAAGAAAAATAAACTCTCTCACAAATCGTCACCTTCTAAATCACATCGATCCTTATCCGAATTTCCACTCGATCTGTCATCACGCTCGTCCAAGAATTCGGACTGTCTTTCGCACACGTCTCAAAGCCCGGACAGTCGATCACACACAGACTAGCCTCTATCCGCATCGCAAGTACATGCTCAAATGGATCATGCCATACGTGAATTCGACTACAAGTCAAGAATAAACAAACCACCTTCATCATCGCACAGCCTTTCCTACACCCAAGATTGGATTACTAATTCGTCTTCATCTTCTCACAAACGTCACCACTCACCAGGCAAGTCTTCTCGAATTAAAACTTCTAAACATTCCACAAAGAACAAAGAAGATGACACTGTGTTTGTCCGTCCATCTGTCCCTCCGAAAAAGAAACGACGACACAACAGCCCTGACCATTCAATTACTGCCGAAACTGATCTTGATTCTGCTTCAGTCCTCAACGATTCGTCTCGACAAGAGTCTTCCCGACATTCAAGCAATTCTGATTCAATGGAAACATCACGTCATACCCACTTTAACGACTGCTCTACCGATGAAGAAAATTCATCAATCCCTTTATCCGAACTCCTTTGCAAGGTCGAAGAATCCATTCCAGACTGTTTTCTATACAAACCCTCAACCACAACTGCTGCTTCAACAAAAAATCGGTGTCTCACCACAGGAATTGGATACTGTCAACGAGACAAGACTCTCAAATCCCGTCCTATGCTTGGCCAGTCGACAACACTTCTCACAACTCTACTTCGCAACGGCGGTACCTTTTTGGGAAAAGGAGAACCATTAGAACTGGACAAGGATCCACCTCCCCCCAAGCCTGGACGTGAAAACTGGTTCTTCCGCTCTTATGGTGATGGCGCGGCAAACCCACATCACTTCGGAACTTACACTGAATCTGAGTTTTAGACGTCTGAAGCAAAGATGGATTTCGGAACAGCCCACCACATTCCTAGACGAATCGATATTCCTTCCGCAGTCCTGAAAGACATCGACAAGATCACCCGTCTTAGTCTCCGAGCGCTTTCTCAAGCTGACGTACTTTACACGGCAATCTACGCATTATGCGAAAAGGTCTCAACTGAACACAGTCAACCTGAGGCAGCTCGTCTCAACAACATTATCCAGCAGCTCTTCAAGAAGGCATCTTTTGCAGTCTACCACTCCATGAACTGGTCAACAAAGGCGGTTTTCAACACGACCCTCCTTTTAAGAGATGCAGCCCTGAACACTTCAACAAACATCAATGACTCCACCCGTCACATCTTGAGAAATCAGCCCATCCACGAAACGGACACACACTTCCGCGGCCTGATTCCTAAACTTGCTCCACACTTGGATTCCTCATGCAAGCCAAGATTCAACAGACCCTTTTTCAAAAGCCAGAAGTCCTTTCGTCCCAATCCGAAAGAATCGGATTACAAAGACTCTCACTCATCTAATCCCTCAAAGCCAGCTCACTTTGATGACCCAAGGCCTTCAAATAAACCCTCTGACAACTGGTCCTTTCGAAGCAAGTCAAATTACAGAGGAAGACGAAAGAACAGCAACAGAACTTTCACACCACCATCGCAGCTTCTACTCATCCAAGACATCCCACTGCAAATCTCACAACCGATGACACACCTCGTCATGCCATCCCAGTAGGCGGCCACCTTCAACATTTTTGCCAGGCCTGGGAAAACATCACAAACGACAAGTTCATACTCTCCATCATAACAGACGGCTTTCATCCCACCTTCCTGACCAGACCAAAATTAGTCACACCCCCTCCCTGGGAATTTGCATCAAAAACAAGCCCTCAGCTTTCCATGGAAATTCAAGAACTTCTCATAAAAAGAGCCATCCAAAAAAGTCCAGATCCAAATCAACCTGGTTTCTACAGCACCATTTTTCTTACACCCAAGAAAACCAGGGGAGAAAGACTAATCTTCAACCTGAAACCACTAAACAAGTTCATGGAAAATTCTCACTTCGAGATGGAAACGTTCGAAACCATTCGACAAAATCTAAACAAAAACGACTGGACCATTTCTCTAGCTCTAGAAGATGCTTATCTTCACATTCCACTCCATCGGGCAGTCCTTCATCTTTTCCGATTCATGTACGACGGAAACGTCTAAGAATTCATCTCCCTACCATTCGGGCTAAACGCCGCACCAAGAATTTTCACTGCTGTCCTAAAACCTCTTCTAGCCCACCTGCACCAAAACCAAATTCCAGCAAGTGCATATTTGGACGATTGGATCCTCAACCACGAATCACCCAACCAACTCATTACAAACCGAGAATTCACCATGACCCTCCTCTCAAATCTAGGTTTCGGCATCAACATAAAAAAATCCCGCCTTCAACCTGCTCAGTCCTTCATCTTGCTAGGGGCCTCATTCAATCTCGCATCTGCAACCATCACTCCTTCTCCAGATCGAATCGAGTCAACCCTATCCGCCTGCAGGAACTTTCGTCAAAGACCAAGTCACACACTTCCAGACCTAAACTGTCTGATAGGAACATCATTTCGGATCGATCTCTGGAAAGATACTCATCCCTCATCCACCAGAACATCCCTAACGGATGAAACCTTCCCCTTCGAGAGTCTCCTCTGGTGGTCAGACATTAAGACACTATCTCAGGGAGTTCCTCTTCACGAACCACAACCCGACCTGATCCTTTTAACAGATGCATATTTACAAGGATGGGGAGCTCACATAAACCAAGTGGAAACCTCAGGAACATGGACAGTCCACGAAATGGACCACATCAACATCCTGGAAATGAAGACAATCTTAAAGGCACTTCACCACTTCCAACACGTCATTCAAGGGAAAATACTTCAAATCCAATCAGACAACACAACCGCAATCGCCTACATCTGCAAAGAAGGTGGCACTCACTTCCGAAATTTTCCAACTTTGCATCTCTCTACAAACAACCATTTTACCACTCCACATCCCAGGAAGTCACAATGTAATAGCAGACTCTCTGTCTCGCCGGAAACCACCCTCCGGGGAATGGTCTCTAAAGACATCCATCTGTGAATCTCTATTCAACCTCTGGGGCAAACCCATGATCGACCTATTCGCCACGAGACAGAATGCCAAACTTCCCCAGTTCATCAGTCCGATTCCCGACGACAGAGCCTGGACAGTGGACGCCCTCACCTTTCCATGGAAGAACCTTCACGCCTACCTCTTCCCACCATTCAAACTTCTCCCAACAGTTCTTCAAAGAATTCAAACAACACCAGGTCTATTCCTGCTGATAGCACCAAATTGGCCAGCAGCACCTTGGTTTCCTCTCCTACTAAAACTCCTCATAAGACTATCCAAGAAAACTACCAGAAATTCCAGATCTTTTGTGTCAAAGGAGAGGCACCCTCCTAAACCAACACAGCAACAGCCTATAACTACACGGGTGGCTACTATCATCCAGCTCCTCAAAGAGGGTGGAATTTTTGAAGAGGAAGCTTCCAGGATCGCAAGCAAAGCAATCCGTGACTATACAAACAGAATCTACGATAGCCACTGGAAACGCTGGTTTCATTGGTGTCATGGGAGGAAAGCCAACCTGATCAATCCCACTTTACCAGAACTCCTAATTTTCCTCAATGACCTATTCAAAGAAGGTCTTAAAGGGTCTACAATCCTGGTACACAGATCTGCCCTTAACTCCGTTTTCAAAGCAGCTGGATCATCACATCTTCTGGATGACTTTCGTATCTCAACCCTTATCAAATCCTTTGAAGTAGAAAGACCATCCATACAAAGAACCTTTCCTGACTGGGACCTTTCCGTTGTACTACAATCCTTAATGAAAGCCCCTTATGAACATCTGCAAAGCTGCTGTCTGAACCTACTGACCCGCAAGACTGTCTTTTTACCACCCTGGCGTCAAGCCTTCGATGCAGCGAAATCCAAGCACAGTCCATTGATCCTGCTTGCTGTTTCTTCCATGAAAACTTCACGGCAATCCATTTAAGACCAAGGGCGTCTTTTCGTGCTAAGACACAACGACCGTCTGAGCCCTCAAAACCAATTGTCATCCCCGCTCTCACAAACATAATTGGAGATGAACCAGAACGACTCCTCTGTCCAGTCCGTGCACTACGCTGCTACATCAAAAGAACCGAAAACAATGAATTTCGCAAAGGCCGCAACCAACTATTTCTACCCTTCAGAGTTGACTTCGGCACCACTTCCACAGCAATGATAGCAACACGGATAAAATCTGTCATTCACAATGCCTACGAAGACCTCAACATAGATTGCACCGACAACAAAATTAGGATCACGCGCACGAACTCAGAGTGATATCAACCTCCTGGGCATTTCATAACAACATAGGCATCAATGAAATCCTACAAGCAGCCTCCTGGAGAAATCAAAACTGTATTTACAGCCATTATTTCCGGGAAATGACAACCCAAGAAAACGGATTACATCGTCTGGGACGTATAGTCACAGCCAGACATGTCATCCAACCCCCTTAAGCACAGAAAACAGACACCAACAAGTCGAAACCTCTGAAGCAGATGTCCTGAAAACGATGTCCTGAACATGATGTCCTGAACGTGATGTCTTGAAGCAAAAGCAAGACCTAAACAAACGGCCCTTTTTAGGGCCACAAAAATTTTACGAAAGAGATCCAAATTCCTGTTTTCATTCTGTTTCCAATAAAGTGCGAAGTGTATCTTTTTGGGGGTAAGCCAGCTCGTAATCCTAGGGTACTTGTCAAGGGTGCCCACCACCTGAGTTGACGAGGTCTACTGAAAATGCTACAAATTTTCAGGTATTGTATATTTCCGAATGGCAAAAAAAACAGTATTTTGCCGGCCCGGCTGAAAATTGTTTCTGTTGCCTAATAGGAAATATACAATACCTGAACCCACCCTACCTCCCCTCGAGTCACCACTTGACATATCGAGAGGGAAAAGATGACGGGCCGGTCTCGCCCGAATCCTTTTATAGAGGATCCTAGCGCATGCGCAGGAGGGATTACGCAGCTGGCCATCTCGAGACAACTTTAAAACTCCAGCAAGAGAAGCATACTTCGGGGAAGAATGCTACAAATTTTCAGGTATTGTATATTTCCTATTAAGCAACAGAAACAATTTTTAGCTGGCCCGGCAGGAGGGCCGGCAAAATACTGTTTTTGTGTGGTAACATACGACTTGATGTACCTATACAAAGGCACATCGGTCCAATACTTTGTCATAGCCAGATCTTTACAGTAATCAATTCCGTTTTTGCACCATTTTTTTTTTTTACTTTATGATACTACTATGTGTAATGTATAATAGTCACAAAAATGAAACATGTCACTGTTATTTTAAAAAGTTCTCCAGGATTAGTTTTATTTTTAACCAGAAATAAAAATTTTAGAATCATTGCTTCCATCTGTATACTGGTATTATGCACCCTTTAGTAGCGAAAAATGGTACTCAAGGTTCGATGATAGTTAAAGCAATACTACCCACACACTGTCAGGCAACAGTATTACACAACAGTGTGTTGAGTTCGACTGAACGTCTTTTAAATTCTCCATTATAATGCACAATCTCAAACAAACAATACCAGTGGTTTACAATCTGTCACCAGCCACACCCTCCATTGAGTATTTGATGAGGAACGACTTAAGTAATCGCCTTTTGCCTCGATGGAGTGAAAACACTGACAGATACAGCAGACCCAGAAGAAAACATGTTCCCAAGTTGCCTGTAGAAGACTGCAACAAGAGACTTAACATCACCTTCAAAGCTGTTGAAAATTTGAATATACCGGTGGTATTGCTTGTTTGAGATTTTGAAAATACGTAAACACATTATACTGCTAGAGTTCGGAAATTCGAAGCCCCAAAATAAATACGCACAATCTCACAACGGGAAGAAAATCTTGGCAATTTTCCGCAAATTTTCGACAGGAGGATGATGAAGTACGTCTCCCAACTGTCTTCGTCAGGCTCTATTTTGAGGCTTTTCTGCTGCTTTGAATCACATCAGTCCGTTTGTTTACCTTCGACCCCGCGCAGTTCGAAGGTACACACGGACTGCTGTAATTCAAAGCAGCAGAAAAGCCTCAAAATAGAGCCTGACGAAGACAGT
>JAHWFP010002105.1:0-14538 GCA_023313725.1 Lithobius niger | reverse complement strand
GTTATAATGCAGAATTTAAAAGAAAACATTGTATCTGAACGTGTCAAAGAAGTAAGAATTGCTGAAGAAAGAAGGCAAAGTATTATTGTTACTGGAGTGAAAGAGTTGGAAAATAGTGCCACAGGGCCTACAGAAAACAAGAATTTCATAAAAAAATACATAAACTGCTTTTGTAAAAAAATCGCAACATTATTATTTTCATCCATCGAACCAACATCGGTTCTGCAGTTCAAACAGAGGCTGGATACCGTGCTCCCTTCCATCATCGCCCCCTACAGTTATAAAAACTGGTAGCTTCGTGGGTACCCTGGTGTAAAAAGCTCTTTTTGCTTGCTGCTGGTTTTTTTTTCATATTCATATACGAAAGACAAAGCTCTCTATTGGGTTAAAGTATACATTAGGCACATACTCGATATACTTACGATATGGATTCCAAATGGCTCTCAACACTTTCCTAAATACAGAGACAGTTGGTTTTAGAGCGCAGAAATGTGTTAAAACGACTTAAAACGGTACATTTGTAGCGCCACAATCCGTACATCTATGCGATGTTTGCGTTCGTTCCCAGGGCCAGTAGGGCACCTTATATTTTTTTTCGTAAACAGTTCCGATAGCCGGGTTGTTATTGTCAGTTAGGTAAGTTTGGGGTTGGCATTTCATACTGAGGTAGTTAACTGGTTGGGATTTGGCATTTCATACTGGGGCAGTTAATAGGTTAGGTTATGTTAATGATTTAACGAGTGACCGCAATTTGGGATCAATTTGTAGTGCCTTCCGTGAAAATTAAAGGTAGGTTTTTTTGTCTTTTTTCGAATTTCGGGCCATGTGCGTAATGGGAACATGGGAAGAAAACGGGCTCTCATCCGATCTTTTGTTTTTTTTAATGGACTAAAAATTATCTGCTGAGTAATGTTTTCCTCTTCCATTTTTGGGGCAAACGCACCGTTTGGCTGTGGTGAAGGTCAAAAGTTACCACCGTACCGTAAAGCATGAAACTGGACGAAAGTCCGGCAAGTGAAACGCCAAATCTCAACCAGTTCATTGCCTCAAGTGAAATGCCGACGCCAGTTCCTAACCTAACCTAACCGACAATAACAACAAAACCACACGAAACTGACAATAACAACCCACCTATCTGAACTGTTTACGTGAAAAAAATATCAGCTGGGAAGAAAACTGCCTCTTGTCGTCAGAAGCAGTTTCATTAATTTCTGACGGCCAAACGAAGCCTTTGCCCCAAAAACTTTAAGGGAAAAGGTTGTTCAGTTGATCATTTTACGTCATTCTAGCCCAACGAGAGATCATTCGGTGAGGAGCACTCATTCTTCCCATAAGCCACGTAAAGTAAACTTGTTCCCTCTATTGTTTATTTTACTATCGAAAGTGATCGTGGAATGAATTTATAATTCTGCCTTTATTCTGTTAGCTACGCACCTAGTATGCACTATCCCGTTGCCTCACACGTTTGTCGAATTGATACTACAACAAACTTACACTAAATAATCGATTATACAATAATTACCTGAATTGCCAATACGCGTAGATCCTAGGACAGCCTTCCTGGCGAACCGTAAAGTAGCCGCCATTTTTTTTCAGTGGTTCGCCAATAGCCCAACAACGGATAGAATTCCGTTTTCTGTGCATGTTGTCAAAACCTGAAATAAGCTGGGCCAGTTCAACTTTTTTTTTTCATACAGAAACATAATTGGCAAAAATTTGTAGTCAAGGACCTACAACCGTTCATATACAAACGATTTAACCATAAACTCTTCAATAACACCACCTACAACCGTTCATATGCAAACGATTTAACCATAAACTCTTCAATAACACCACCTACAATTTGCTGGCACATCTTCTAATCGAAATCATGAAAAATTGACTAATATTTCAGTCACTTCCGGCCAGACGCTAAAAGTCATAGGTGCAAATAAATGACTAGAGTGGGACGTGACGTCAAACAATAGCTCACAACGCAAGCCCTTTTTTTCTCCCGGACTGTATTTCAATAACTGCTTTATGCATAAGCAGTAAAAATGGAGACACCTTCGGCTGCTGAATTCTGGGAAATTGGCTGTGAAAAATTTGCTAAAAACATCTAAATTCTTCAGAACGTAACGCCCTATAAAAGTATTACTTGCGGGGTAAAAACGGGTAATTAAAAAACGCATACAAGAAACTGCGAGGAGGTGAGATGTGTGTACACGAACCAGGACTTGGGAGTTGAGACAAGAGCTACGACGTTAGAAAGAAGCTGGGGAATAAGGACAGAATAGTCGCAGTGAAAAGACCAGCCTTTAATGCATACAGTTCAACGCCCAGGGATTACTTAGTAAACTGACTGAACCTATAGCATTTATTGAAAGCACACAAACTGACATTGTAGCTGTGTACTTGAGAGATGGATGAAGGCTGATGTTGCTGATAGTGAAATGCATATTGATGGTAGGGACGGGTGTGCCTGCTGTATATTCATTGTTTACAGCTCAGATCCAAAACTGATTACAGTAAAACTAAAAATGGGATACGAAGGCCAGATCATTAAGGAAAAAAAAAAGGCTTCATTCCATTACTTCAGTGGGTGAGAAGCTGTGTTTTTTCCTACACGTCAGTTATAATCCATTAGCGCAAATGCAATCCTTAAAGGGTAAATGTGCATCAAT
Source organism: Lithobius niger (assembly GCA_023313725.1). NCBI lineage: Eukaryota > Metazoa > Arthropoda > Chilopoda > Lithobiomorpha > Lithobiidae > Lithobius > Lithobius niger. The sequence continues at coordinate 11,875 of JAHWFP010002105.1, read as the reverse complement.
GGGCTAGAACTGCTTGTGGTAATGGTGCAGTTGTTTGTGTGTGTAAGCTGTTCAGCAGTGTTATTGACTCTGTTGACTACGACAAGATGCAACTGTGCTTGTTAAAATTAAATATGGCAACTTGGATACATGTCTGTCCTGTTGCGACAGAAGTGGCTGTACTAACAAGAGGACAATTCCGGGATGTACGATAATTTGGATAAGCTAATCAAAGATCCCTTTTATGAAAAGATTGATTGTTGGGGAACAGTGGCCTAACTAGGGATTTGTACTGAGGGGGCAACAATAGGCATTTAGCCGATTGCTGTGGACGAAGACCCGAATAAGAGACCTGGAAGCTGATGCATTTTTGCTATTTTCCGGCATTTTCTGGCCTTGTAAAGTGCAGTTGGAAACATTTTTATAAAACCAGTTTTGCTGACTGCATTATACACATAAAAAAATTGTGTAATGTAAATCTTTCAGTTTTTCATACTAGATACTTATTTTTTAAACACTGATACTTTGTTAGAAATTTTGAAAATTTTAAGTAACAGTAATTCTTACTGTTATCTTTACCGATTTTCCTATTTCCCCATTTGTTACCTGGTTATTTTAGTGTTTTAAAGGAGAAACTGAAGTATAAATTAGCTAACATGAAAGTTACGTCTTTGACCTCAAAATGCAGCCATCTGATGGTAAATTTTCAGCTATGGAAAAAGTGACTTGGCCCATTTACAGAATAAGCTTTCAAATCTCACAGAGGGGGCGAATCGTTTTTCCCTTGTTAGTGTCCTCTCATCACGTTGAAAATTGTTGCACATTGCAATGTGACGAGAGGACAATTAACGAGGGAAAAACGAGCCTAAAGAAGACAAATGAACTGAAAAGTTGAAAAATTTGCCGAAATTCGCCAGCAGCATCCAAACTGTTTGAGTAATAATTTTGAATTGAGCGTCAATTATCCACCATAAATAGATACGTTTAAAGTAAACAACCACATCACATTCACTTTCTACAACAGTTATGATATCCACCCAAAACCGGTTTAAGAGAAGCCACCAAGTTTATAAAAAGGATTGGCCTTTTAAAGTAGTGATGTCATTCAACCAGGGAAAGGTTGCAAAGGTTAATCCTATTAGCCAAGTTAATTGCACCGAATAATGCTTTAAACATTTAATGAAAATTGAAGATTCCACCAGAGAACTTGTTCTCACAGGAGAATCTAAGTTCTCAGAGTAGAATCCGACGAAACTGTGTTACGTAATGGGATCCTTCCCTGTCCTGCGACGCTTTGTAACCTGTTGTTTTGCGTCATTTCCGTTTAGAAATGCATGCAAATTTTCGTCACTTCCGGCCCTACTTCCGCTCCGCTCTGCCCTCTAGATCTACTAACCTCCACTCTTTTCGCACGCAGCATGCGCGGTATGAGTCCGTGGCAGGGAGGCGGGAGAGTATTCAACGTAACACAGTTTCGTCGGATTCTACTCTGAGAACTTGCATTCTCCTGCGAGAACAAGTTCTCTGGTAGAATCTTCAATTCTCATTCGTAGCATCCTTCCTTACTGTGTTACGTAATGGGATAGCTTCAAAAACGTGCTAGTTCTACGACACGGAATCTTACCGCACTAAAGTTTCCAGTCGGAGCGCACAGGCCAGTCGACGTCCACTGCCGATGCACCGGCCCCCAAAAACTGGGGCCCTCCTGTTAACACAAGGGTCCACCAGGAGACCCTCTGCTGTTGGGCAACTCCCTTGTCCAGCTTCACGCAACGCTTGCGGAGGACTGAACTAGGAAGCCACCCTCCACGCCGTTGTCACGAGCACTGCCCACAAGCCTGCAACACTCGTAGACCGCCATACACCCTCGTCCAGGAGAGAGCCTGTGGGAACCAGCTACGCGCACCTCTCGGTCCGCGACACCCTGAAGGCGTCCATCACAATTACACCGGGTTACCTGTCCCACAAGCTGAACTGTTGCAGCCATGCCATTGTCCTGGAGGCAATGAAATTCTGCCGGGCACCCCGCCCGGACGCAGACGCCCTACCAGCCCCAAGTAATAGGCTTAACTCCGAACGTGAAAAAAGAGCGATAAGCCACGCTTTCGCGGTACGCAGTCACACAGGAGTCGCAAGCCCAAGTCGTCCCTGCACTGGCGAGGCAACCCGTCGCCCTGCCGACCCCTGTACTGTGCAATGCCCCCAGAACACATCCGATAAACACCTGTCAGTGCCAGAACCATCCTACCGGGACCGCCAAACTCATTCCGCCTTACACACATTGACGTCTAACCCCCGTCGTTCGACACCTCCTGCCCGTACACCCAGTAGACGCACCTGGAGCCATACTGCATCCAGCAGGTCTGTTACCCACTCCTGCACCTCGCCCCGCAAGACCATCCGCCTCGCTGCCAAGCGAAGCCCACCTCACAAATAGAAGCAGTGGCGGACCGCGGCACAGCCGGAGCCCACGAATGCCCCTCACCCGAAGCCACCGAACAGCCAGCTTTTGCCACCATCAAGGCCGAATACGCTTGAACCAGTTTCACCGATTTCGTCCCCCGGAACCACCCAACCAGGCTGGCCTGTGCCCCAGATGCTAACCCAGCTCACGACGGATAGCGTTGACACCTTCCTGTCAGTCCCGCACAGTACGGTGCCTCCCACGCCTTATTGTAGCCACGACCCCAGAAACGCTTCCACCCGCTACCCGCGGTGAAGGCAGCATCTTCCTCAAAATAAAAAAATAAATAAAAATCTATAAACATATAAAGTTTGTATGCCTATCGACACATACATCTCTCACGTCACACACGTCATTCTCGCAGCAGAGCTGTCTAATGGATTCTTATAAATCAGACGTCCCAGGCGAAATAACTCGGTCATTTTCTTGATTACAAAAAAAAAAACACGATCGGAACCTAATTCCTGCCCAGTCTGCGGTCACCCCCTGCCGGCGGTGCAAGAAAACCAATCCATTAAAATAAAATTAAAAGTAATTACATTCAACCTGGGTCAAACATTCACACTGGATGGCCAATGCCACCGTCCCATGCACACCAAAAAATAAATTAACGTCTCAAACCAATTCGCTCACGGCCACACCAGGAGCCCGAAATCCGGGCCGCCATTTCCCGTCCAAGCACACTGCCGACATTCCGGCCACTCGACACCTCCCACAGCAGCCAGGCATCATTTTTATTCGATTGCAATGACAACCACAATATTAAATTCCGCCGTGGCCTAATTTCCAGCCGCGACCACGAAATTCGCTCAATCCGTGCCACCGAGTACGCCCGCCGATCGACGGGTCTCATGACTATGTAATATTTTCCGCAACGTATCCCTCCGCCTACGACACACCACGCTCGTTAGGCCTACTCCATACCTCGTCCCTCGGACGGCATTCACGGCTCGGACCTCTGCCCGGCCCCTCGTCCACAAGACGGCATTCGTTCTCATAATACTTACCCCATTTCCTCTTGCAACGCAGTTTACCATCGTCCAAGCACGACAGTCAGCACAACAAGAATCGCTGTCAAGGGCCACTTCCCAACGAGTCTAGCACAACCGCTACTCCACAAGCCTATTCCCCTGCACGGCCCTCAGCCGGCTTCTAGTGCCCGCCTCACTTTTTCACCAAGTGGTATTTATTATTATTATAATAATTTTGCACGTGGTTTCGCCTCACGACCGAGTTCGTGGAATCATCGCTCACTCTACCAACGTATCGGCACTAGTAGGCTTATCACCATTCATACGCCCCCAGGCCATACTATAAATAACGGATTCCCTCGTTATTTTTCCACTATCCTACAATAATCGCACACAGCCAACGTTTTAATCGACCAACTACATCGTACTCACCACGCCGGCCAACACTGCCCATTTTGTCTCGCTCGTCTTCAATATTGTCGGCGGCCATTCCCATCCCAACGACCGTCGCTTTCCCGCCTTTTCACGAAACCGCCCACGAAACGCAGCATCCATCCATGCGTGTAGTTGTCCACCATGTCGTTCCACCCGAAGCTGTCGTTGTTCCACCCGAAGCTGTCGTTGTTCGCCATTTTCTTCAATAACAACGACGTCGCTGATCACACAACCGTTCGCGCCAGCGGCAAAAAAAGAGTGGAGGTTAGTAGAGAGGGCAGAGCGGAGCGGAAGTAGGGCCGGAAGTGACGAAAATTTGCATGCATTTCCAAACGGAAATGACACAAAACAACAGGTTACAAAGCGCCGCAGGACAGGTAAGGATCCCATTACGCAACACAGTGAGGAAGGATGCTACGAATGAGAACTTGAAGATTGCTACCGTGAATAGCAATGTTGTAGTTTTCATTTAACCTTTAAACTACTACTCGGTGCGATTAACCTTCCCCTGATTGAATATCACTACTTCCAAAGGCCGACACATTTTGGAAACTTGGCGGCTTCTCTTGTACCAGTTTTGGATTTGGGTGGACTACATGACGAAATAGAAAATAATATAAAAGCCTAACGTATAAAGTAAAAGAGCATGAATAGCTCTTTAATTCTTGGAATTGTTTACAACATTTGGACAGAGTTTAAAATAGCAATGACCTTATTAGAAACAAAGAAATTTCATTAGAATTTATTTATTGAATTATTGTGTACGGTTGCAAAAATATAACTCAATTCTCGGGGTGAAGTAAAATTTATTCCCAGAGTTTGCAACAAGTCTGCATAATTTGTTACAGTTATTTCACCCCAATCACTACTGTCAAACATCCTTTACATCAATAAAAATTGTCGACTTCTTGCATTTTATGCAACTTGTTATTGGTATACTGAAGGCACCAAGTTGGTATAATTATCTCATTGTTACAATGAATTTTTGTACACAGCATGCTCATATTAAAATCAAGTTAAGGCTATACCAACCAAAATTAGTAGACAAAATAGCAAATACCGCTAATAGCAAAGCTCCAGTCATAACCTTAACATTTATTTTTATGTTTCGGGCAATTTTTACTTGTTTTACAGGACCCGTTTTTTTTTTAATTTTTTGGCCAGTCATTAAATGATGAGCGATTCCTTTGAAAGATTCCCGTGTTTGGGCACAAGTTGGAATAACCTACATTATGGATTGACAGAGCCTTACTTAACCATTTCCATTGTTGACCAGTTGTAATTTTGTTCATCAAGCTCACTCATCCCCAGTCTGGCAGCGCTGCACTTGCTTCACCTAAAGTAATGCACTAGGACTGCGTACGTAACTTGTCACTGACAGCTTAACTACAAAAACGTATAACTCGCCCACTGCTCAAAGTTACGAGCACTGCATGTTACCAGTCAGTTATTTGACATTTTCGATGAGCAAGGCAATACCCTGGCCGCCCCCAATGCACGCTGAACCAATGGCGTATCTTCCACCTCGGCGTCTACAAGACAAATAGGAGAACATTCTACAGTCGGGTAAACTGATCATATCAATCAGAAGCCATCCATTATCTTTAAATCAGTAAACATAGCAATTTACAAACCACAAAACTGAACTAGCCTAATAAAAAAAATGAAGCATGATCAAGGTTTACAAACGGTTCTTGCTAAAAGCTGTCATGTTATTTAGCATGGTGTTCACGAGACCTGTATTTGAGTATGCAAGCCCATCATGGTCCTCACGTCTCTGCTGGAGAATGTCGACAAGATTCAGTAAATCCAATGTTAAGTTAAAAAACAAATCTCCTTGGCATGCGACACTTCCCATACGATAAGTGATTATCAAAAGTCGTTTTCAGACTTACGAACCGCGCGGACTATGAGCCGATCTGCTTTCAACTTTTAAGATTATTCGGGGCTTTTCACAAGTAAATTACCCTTTTTTTCTACCCTTGCCCTTGTAAAGCCACCACAGGGCATTCACTGAAACTGGCTATTCCAAGTGCGAGGTTGTAATGTAGAAGATTAACGGTACTTTGCTGTGAGAATAATGTCCGCCTGGAATTCTCGGATGGAAGAAGCTGTACTAAACAAGTAAACATCCAGAGGAAGTGAGTCGTCAAAGGGTTTTTAGGGTCTTAAAGGGTTTACTACTCCTTTAAAACGTGATGATGGAAAAACGTACTACGGTGTATACAAAAGCCATAGTTGAACCTACTCAGCCGAATAATTATCACATAACCCAGACCGACTAAGTCTCTTACCTTAGTTCATGAGTAAGATGAGCCATGATGCGGCTTCCCGATGCAGCTAAAGGATGTCCCAGGGCAATTGCACCTCCATCAACATTCAGCTTAGATGGATCCAATCCCAATTCTTTTTGGCAAGCAAGGGTTTGTGATGCAAAAGCTTCATTCACCTGAAAAGAAAATAACACAGCAGTTGCAGTTTACTCTTCTCTAATATGGCGTGTATTACCATGGTCTGAATTAAGAATACTTGTGCGATATTTTTAACTAATTTCAAATCATGTAGACGCTGCATCAGAAATCAAAAGATTCAATTTATGCTGGTATTTTACATTTGCATATGTTCGAATGCACTAAACCGTGTAACACAGGGCAGCCAATGTACAGTACAGTGGAAGCAATCCTCTTTAGCTACCGACTTGGACCAGAGGGCTCAGTCGCAAGTGTACGTAGGTTGGTGAAGTGATTCAATGTTGCGTACCCTTGGTCCATAGGGCAAGCCACTAATAACTATGCTAAGCTTTGCTCGATTTTCTCAGGTTCCCAAGGAATGCTTGCTATTTGGTGCTGGCCAATTGCAGAGTTGAAGAGGCTATACCCAAAACGACAAATATGCAAACATAATAGAAATCAGACTATTGACACAGTAGCTACGCTAAAATTAATTTTAAAGAAGCTATGTGGCGATGAACCAAACTCTGGATTCTGGCTGTTTACATGTCCGTCAGTGAAGCGGCGCTGTACAAAAATACCAAAGAAATTGTGTACTCCTGCTAAAGAAAGGCAGACGACAGTACCACATGGGTGTCCAACGTAGAGCTGGGTTAAGATGAGAAAATACCGCAATACCAACATGGAAATCCGTTATTGGAATCACTTTGAAATTCACCATAATCGTTAATAAAATGCTCACCACTCTTTTCGCACATTTTTCAAAAATCATTGGTCACCAATTCATAAGTGGGAAAATGTTGAAGTAGAAGACGTAACCAGGGTTGTCTCAGTACTAGAGAGCACCTGATGAAGACAGACGAAGATTTGTCGAAAATTAGCAAATCTCAGTACGCTATTTGCTTTGAAAATTAGTGGTGAGCATTTTATTAACGACCAAGGTAGAAAATGTACTTCTCTTGAGATTTTTTTTGGTGCAGATCTGCTTCAATGCTAGACACCAAAACATGTAAGAAACTTGTTTTGAGCATAAACTTACACATTCCAAGAAGCATTGTACTATCAACGTATTTATATCTTTGTGCTTTCATCCTGTTATTTCTTGCATGGGTATTTCAATTGACGTTTCTTTTGCATGCGACCCAGCTGGAATGCATTGCAACTATTGCCAAACTAAATTAGCGTCATACAGTAGTTCCTTTATGCTTGATTATGCAACTATTTATTGTTCTAGGGATAGCCTACTCAATTCTACAATAGGAGTCTTTGCCCTTCATTTTATTTTGAAAATAAAAAAGTTATGTCACCCAGTTTGTGAAAATAAGATTTTGAAATTTTCAATGCTGCTCCTGCGCTTCTTTCTAAGCACACGGCGCCAACCGTGATCATGTTTCTCTCATTTCAATACTTCCGGTTGCAAGGCCAATCATGCCGTCATCGGGCCAGCTGCGAACACCCAGGTGGAAGCCAACGTACGGTCATGTGCCCGGCAAATCACATCAATCCAGAACGCGATCTTAGCTGGAGGAACCGGAGTAGAGGGTGGAGTTATCCGAGTTCTTGTCTACCAGAAGGAAAAAAAGGCGTCCGAGGAGAAGTCCTATCGGCTGCCTTTTAGACGGCAGTTGAGTGTACTCGAGACAGACTTTCAACGAGCGAACGGGGCATTGCAAACGTTCATCAATCAACGGGTCCACCACCGAGACCAAGGCCTTAATCACCACAGGACGCAGATCATCATCTGTACGCTGATTCTTGGCGCGGCACTCCGCCGACAGAGACTAAGTCACCTTCAACCAATTACAGAAGCGAATGTGGCCATTCTCCCTGGAAAAAGCTGCCAATTCGTTTTGATGAGATGCTGTGGCCATGGCCACCAAAAACACTGTCTTCCGAGTCGGGTGCAACAACGACAATTTGTGTATAGGCTCATACGGATTGACCATCAAGAGGGAAACAGACGACGAACGTACCGTCGAAGGTTGTCGAATGCATGAACGAGACGGGAAATCACTTTGTTGTTACCTGCTTCAGAAGGGCCAATCCAAGTAAAGACAGAGTTAACGAAGGATCTCCTTTAATGGCAAAGGGGGATAGATCTGACTGGAAAAGATGGTCCAAAAAGGACGCCAAAGACACAACCGAGGAGTCACGGCACGTTCAATACACCAGGCAAACCATCTGCACCATTTTGCCTTGTCAACTTTCACAGTCGTCTAGTCACAGGAAAGGAAAACCCCACCAACCTCAGATTCATACGTCTTCACATGTGAATAGACACGCTGGGTTTTGGTGTTAGGTCTTGCCCTTGTGTTGCATCAGGAGATCCAGTGTCAGCAGCATCAGAACAGGATCCTCCCAGGTCAAGTCCAACAAGTTCACGAACCACGGCGCATTCGGCCAAAACGGAGCTGCCGATGAAATCCCGTCACATTTCAGAGTGAGGCTGTCAGTCGCCAAGGCGAGGTGATCCGGAAACAAGGAGACGTACAGTAGCTGTTGATGATTGTGAAGTGTTGCAAAAGAGATCTATTCAAGGCATTTCCCATGTGTGAAAGATTGCTTGAAAAATCTTCGGGTACAATCTCCATTCTGTGGTCAGCCGTGTCTGACCACGATTGCTCGTCGGCGAGCACATTGAGTTTCCCCACGATGTGTTTCATAGTAATGTCACGTGAAGTTCTTGACAAAGATAGAACAATGCGGACACATCCTCCATCAAAGTGCGGGAATGGGTCCCTCCTCCCCGACACACATATGCATGGCTGTATTTGTCAGACGTGCTCGCAACAGTGAGGACCATTTGTGGACAGCATAAAAGTTGGTCCGAAGTTCCAGCTTGTTGATGTGTGAGTCGCCTCCTCCAATGACCAAGTTCCTGATGTTGTGAGGTCGTCCATGTGGGCTCCCCACCCCACCCCAATGTCGAGCGTCCGTGACAAAAGATGATCTGGAATGGGGGCATGAACAGGAACATCACAGTGTTGTCCGGCTGAAGGCACCACTGAAGAAAGTTCCAAGGAAGATTGTCGAGGGGAAATTGATCCTACCACGAAAGCTGGGGATACCACTCGTCCCTCCGGAACCAATGTGTAGGTTGGGTCCTTCAGGCAGTGAGAGGAACCAGCGTTGCACAAGAGTCAATAATTGACCTATGGCTGCATCCAAATCCCTGGTGGATATCCAAGAAGGTGGCGCAGATCCTCCAGGGTGGACAACAGTTTCAATACCCACTCTGGGGACGGGCGGATCAAGAATTTAAACCATGTCGAACTCTGCACCCAGGAAAACAAAGGACTGAGCCGGCAAGAAGTGTGACTTCGAAGCGTTGAATCCCAGGCCCAGATCCGCTAATCGTGAGAGTCCAAACCGCAGTTCATGAAGGAGAAGAATCGAGCAAGCTTTTCGAAAAAGCCAGTCGTCTAGCTAAAGATGGCACTGAATCAACCAACTACGGGGCAGAGAAACGAGGTAAAAATGTGAGGCGCCTTGGTCAACCCGAAGGGCATCACCTTTAAGTGGTAAGCCAGGCCGGCCACGACGAACTGGAACAGATGAAACATGGACGGATGGAGCAGGATGTGCTAGTACGCGTCCTCCAGCTAGACAGACGCAGTGAATTCTCCCCGACCCAACAATTCCCTCACAAAGTGTTCCACAGTCAGAAAGGAATTAAGGAGGCAAAGGTTGAAGATCAGCAGAATGCGGCCGGTCTTCTTCGGGATTACTTGAGCAGGGCTGTAGAAACACGGGATGGCGAGTGAAAGAAACTGTGTACCAAATTGCTCCTTTCTCCAGCAGCTTCATAACCCGTTTCCAACAACTTTTGGGGGGGATACATTCCGTAGCCAGAGTGGTGGACCCACTGTTAGAGACGACAGAGGCACACAGGGAGCAACGTATCCATGCACATCTATCGAGAGAACATAGCACGAACGTGATGCCAAAGCCTGCCCCCTACCTGCACACCTTTCGCTTATTCGTCCCACACAATATCGCGAACATGAAAATTCTCACGAAGAGCCTGTAACTCTGCTAAAGTAGTCCCCATTATAACACCTAAATTTGATACTCCTATGGGAATGTTAGATAGGACGGGCGGGGACATAGCTGGAACAGAGACAGGCAAACTGAGGGAATTCAGAAGCCAAACCCGGCAGCGTTAGCTGAGCCATGGCATTTAAACTGGGTGTCAGGAACATTCAGCAGTAAAGGGTCATTTGAGTTAACGGGGGGGGGGGGGGGGGGGTTAGAAGGAACGGAGGAAGCATCTTTCAGACTACAAGCTGAGTCCGACAAAACATAACTCGAGTTTTTATGGGCCGTAGACAACCTACGCTGGTCGTTTTATGCTACATTTTAAGAAATTGCAACTTCTACACTTGACAAATTCACGGTTGTTTATCTCCGTGAGTTTTCTGGTGCGAGCACGAGTTTTCATTGTCATACGAAAGCGCCGATTTAAAGGACATAGTCATTTGGAATGGAAAGCACTAACATACGACTATTCAGGTCAAATGTTCATAACGATTGTGAGGATGGATGGCGCTGCATGCTAGAAAGCCAGCAAGCATGTCCTCTAAACGTGTAATTCTTTGAGCATTGAGCATAAATATAAACATTATTTAGCTAGTAACCAAGGAAAGTATTTTCGGATAATAGTAATGTCTCTGGAGCTTCCTACGCTGCAAGAAGGAACAGAAATGCCATATTGGAAGGGTTTATTCTCTATGCCCAGCAATTGTATTCCAAATTAGTATTTTGTAATATATTCTTTTAGTGATATACTAGATGTTACACTTCACACATTTGTTAATTTGTTAACCTCAGTGGTAGTGCAAAAGTCAAAGGAAAATCACTATGTAATAACAAATGCCGAATGCTTCTAATGATCTACATGCAATACACGGTGTGTATTCACAATTCTGCGAATGTGTTAAGAGTATGTACTTAGGTTTACGTGAACTTACTTCAACTAAATCAACATCTTCTAATTGGACGCCAGTTTGCTTACATAGAGCTTGAATAGCAGGTACTGGACCTATCCCCATGATCTTGGGGTCACATCCTAAGAAATAAAACATTTTGATGAAACAACACTAAAAGTAATAATCCAACAATGATACCTAAATATTGTTTCAGTAACGGAGCATCTCATTTTGTGGTGGTGTCTGTCTTTATCCACCATAACTTTTGAACAAATTGTCAGATTCATTTAAAATAAAGCTGTGCCATTACCACTTTCTCGATACCGATAAGTGTTCACCCAATTCCAATTCAGTACCAGTTCTCAAAACCAATCAGTGAAGTAGGAAAAAACCTTACAGCAATAAAAAAAAAGAGCACAAAAGGGCAAATCGTCAATCGAGTCTGGGACACCATGAGGAAGAAGGACCTCGAGTCTTACTTGAAAAACACAAAGGGATTAAAACAACGTTTAATTCGGAGAGAAACCGAGGCTGCAGCAAGGATGGGAACGCAAAAGGTTCTGGATGAGGTGATCATGGGAAAGGTGGTGAACATGACAGAAGGAGTGTACTGTGCCCCATGCAAGGGTTGCAGTGCCATTTATGTAG
>JAHWFP010002104.1:0-43690 GCA_023313725.1 Lithobius niger | reverse complement strand
GAGAGGGCACAGCTGGCAGAAGAATGTGGGTATAAGGCTGTGATTAATGCTGGTGAGGACCTTGCTGGCAGAGAATGACAGAGGCCTGGGTGTGCAGCAGCGATTGTTGACGAGGGACAGAAGCCGAGAAGGATGAAGGTGTCGGCGTAAGGATGTTGAGGAAGATGCAAGTTCGAGACAGCTGCAATAATGGTGAGCGAATCCCAGTCGTGGGGTTGATTGAGCGAAGGATTCTTGTCAGTGGAAGACAGAAAGCAGTTAAAGGGACGGCAGACAGTCAAGGGAGGGTCAGTAGTCGAATACAGTCGTTGGTAACAAGTTGCTTGAATGGCGGCAGCGATGGTTGGCAGTCTGATTGAGCTTCTAACGACATTTGGCAGGTGGCGGTCTGGTGAGAGCAGGTTGGGCAGGGAAAGCTTGAAGCAGTTGTCATGGCGATGCTTGACGTAGTTGGCGTGGAGCAGGCTGTCTCCTAGTATATGTCATGATGCGTGAAAATCATCGTTGTGGAAAATCATTCCCTTTGGGTGGTAAAGCTTGCGTGGTTGTCCCATGGAAGGATGAGGCTGAAGCAAGCTGAGAGGAGAAACGGCTTAACTTTCTTTCAAGTGAAAGTTCTTGTTGGAGTGATAAATCTTCGTCCAGGTGAAGATCTTCGTTCTGACGAGGGGTTTCCTTCAGGTGAAAAACCTTCTTAGTCATAAGATACCTTGTAATTGAGAGATCTTCTCACAGGCGAAAATTTTCTGCTGGTGAAAGACTTGCTTTCAGGTGAAAGCTCTTCTGTCAGGTGAAAGATCTTTTTGTGGGTGAAATGTCTTCTCAAAGGCGGAAGATTCCCTTCAGGCGAAAGATCTTTTTCCAGGAAGGATTGGAAGCCGGGGAGCGGTGGTGAGGATCAGTTGTCTGATGATATGATGAGAAGCTCCAAGAGACAACTGCAGGCGGACGTTAACAGCTATTCAACGTGTCAGAATGGTGTTGATTGGCTCGAGTTTCAGACGGAGTTGATGGCTTCAATGGGGAAGCTGCGGGCGATGATGGGTGAGGTGCAGCGGGTCAAGAGACTTTTGATAAAAGATCACAAAGACGACAGACTTTCGATGCTTTCGATAAGAGATGCTTGGGCGTGAGCAATGGTGAGTGCTCTTCAGAGCGAGAGACTGTCGACGAAAGATATTCGGGACGAGAGATGTAAGGGCTCAATGTATCGGCGTGAGCTCTTCTAGCAAAAGACTTTTGACGAGAGATGCAAGGGCGCAACGTATTGGCGTGAGCGCTCCTGAGCGAGAGACTTTCGACGAAAGATCTTCAGTGCGAGAGGCTTTCGACGAAGGTTTTTGAGATGGTGGGCTTGCGATGAAAGTTCTTTAGGCGAGGGGTTTTCGACGAAGGTACATGAGGCGACAGGCTTTCGACGAAAGTTCTTTAGTGTCAGAGGCTTTCGACGAAGGTTCTTGAGAAGACGGGCTTGCAACGAAAGTTCTTTAGTGTGAGAGGCTTTCAACGAAGGTTCTTGAGAAGACCAGCTTGCGACGAAAGTTCTTCAGAACGAGAGACCTTCGACAAGAGATGCCAGGCGGTAATGCGTGAACGCTTCAGGGTGAGAGGATCTGACGATCGGTCTGTAGGAAGAGGGGCTTTCGCTGAAGATCGGCTGGACGAGGGACCTCTAAGTGGCATACTTCCACAGACGAATTGGAGTGTCGAGCACAGTTCAATGTTGGGCCAGAAGCTCGATTTTGATGGGCGGTGACATGATGATCTTCAGGGTGAGGCATCTTTTTGACGTGCACAAACTGCGTGAGAACCGGAAGTAAGTGGGCAGCTGCCTCGTGTCGGATGCAGTGGCAAGTAGGCCGGCTGAGAGAACCGGGAGGCAACGATGGTTGCTCTTCAGAAAAACATTCGATGATCCATGGCAAGGTTGCAGGTGGTGACAAGGGCTGAATGCTTCGGCAGCAATGGCTGGTGGAGGACGGCAGGCTTGATGAAACAGGAGGGACGCTAATTGCCGTCGAATTCAGTCGATCCATGAAGATATCTTTCGACGAAAGATTTGGGCGAAGGTCGAAAGTTGATGGGACGCCGTCTTGGAAGTGTTCAGTTAAAAGATCTGCCTTGACGAAGGTGCAGGCGAAAGACGTCACGTTTGTCAGTGCGTCTCGTAGGCGGTGCGACTTCAGCATGCATTGTAGAGGATGACTGTTGACGAAAGAATGACGAAAGTTCTTGAGACTTCTTCAACGAGGATCCTCTTCTTTCAGACGAGAGAAATTGAGGCGAAGGACGAAAGATCTGGAGGCGAAAGTTGAGAGAGATGTAAGGAGCGATCGTCTTCGACGGGAGCTTGAGGAAAAGAGATGGCCACCATGCCCGACCGTCTGCTTTTATAGGAGGGCTGCACTTGACGCATGCGCAGTGGGGTTGCACACTGGCCGTATCTAGAGAGCGAAAAACCTCAAGAGTGATAAGGAGCATCTAGGAACTGAATGCAATTAAATTTTCAGGTAGTAGAAATTTTCGTACCAACGACTAGAAAATTGGATTCTTGTCGTAAAAAAAGGTTCCATACACTTGCAACCCGATTTCTGTTAAACGTAACTATTTCAACTAATATCTTATCTCAAGGCATACATTTTTTACCGTACGATTAACTGCAGTTACATTTAAACTCCACTTGACTGTTGCAATAATTTTATCGTATTCATCTTTCTTTAGGCTTTAAAGTGGGTGATGATACCAGTTCGGCGTGAAGGTCGCCACCAACCGTCTTTAAGCACAAGTGGTAACTGTGCAAAATAAATAATTCATGGTTACCACTACCAAACTTTTTTTTTCTTAAGCTTATTTTCAACAGGGGATGTGTTAATCAAGCAATACCAATCTGGTGATCAGTTTGCAGTAATAATTAGTACCAAACAAAAGCTTCTGAAATTCTGAGATATAACCTTAAATTAAAATTCAGGATTTTTCTCTGACAAGAGTGAGACAGGGGAAAAATAGAAGGTTTTTATTGCGTTATTGTATTTGTTCTTTTTTTTTTCTTAAATAACTATTAAACACAATTCAAATCTTAACATATAAAGCTGTTTAAGCTGGACATGACTGAGCAAGAATCTCAGTGTCTGGACTATGGGGGGAATAAAATAAACCTTTGTTTTACCTTTGTTTTTTATGACTTCGCTTCCCTTTCGAAACAAACGGGGTGCGCAAGATGTACCAACAAGAGGGAAACATCTATCTGCTGTGCGAAGCTTCTGATAATGACAATAGCTTGGCAAAGCCAATCAGAAAAAAAGGCTTCATGTGAACAGAAAGAGAAAATGTAGGCCTGGATAAAATTGTATTGTCAACCTAGCAAAAAAAAATAAAAAATTTATCACGTATACAAGCTATATTTTGTTATAAAAAATAAAAATAAAAGCCGCCTGCATGTTGCTTTTGAGTGACAAACTCCTGTAAAACACGGTACTTATTTTTTGGCCCAGTTGCTGAGCTTCTTGGGCCTGATTTCTGAAGAATACAATTTCAGCTGTTTACCTAAAATGAGCAACATTTGAAAACCCTTAAAGTGCTATACGCAAAAATTCGAATGCACTAAAATTAGGGAAAATTATTGCAAAAACAGTGACTAAACATATTTTTTTTAAAGTTGACCTGCACGCAGTGAGGTACCTAGTATGTAATAGCAATAGTTTATTTATTTTGAGAAGCTGCAAGTTCCTTCACTTTTGCGACGCTAAGCATTTCAGCTATAAGTAGAACTTGAATTACCCGAATCCACGGGGTTTTTATCTAATTTTTCGGATGACTGAAATTACATGCAAAAAAAATTACTTTCAATTTAGTAGTGTTTTATGTTGATCAAATTTCTTAAAAAAATCAAACAAAATTAGTTTGGTGCTTTGCTGAAAATGCACTACTAAAAGCCGAGTATTCAACTGCGGCCAGTCTTCAAATGTGGCAAGAGTTATTTTCCCCACAAGAATACTTAGAAACTAGGTTTCTAATTATTATGGCCTGGTAGGAATTACGTGAAAAGGACAGTAAAAGAGCAAGAATTCCGCATAAAACAGACGTCCAAACAAACCATAAGTTTTGTTAATGGTATAAGAGTAATGGCAATTCGTGTATTTTTATAAAAATGTTGCATACTTTGAAATTCTGAAATCATCTTTGTTAGCACAGTTCACGCATAATTTCAAAAACAAAAAAAAGGTATCACCAATATCTTCTACAAATTTTCGACAGCAGTAATCTGGCGATGTAGGGGTTCATCGGGCAATAACAAAAAATTCATGTTAGTATGTCATGCTCGATCGTCTGTTTTTTGTTCGAAAAGCAGATGATCAAACATGACATGGTAACGTGAATTTTCTGTTATTGCCCGATGAAGACAGTCGTCTGAGCCCCTACATCTCCAGATTACTGACATCGAAAACTTGCAGAAGATATTGGTAAAGATATCTTTTTTTGTTATTAAAATTGTGTGTGAATCACATATTTGCCGTACTGGTCCGATTATAAGGCGAACTGTGTTTTGGGCTCATAATTTAAACAAAAATAAATAAATGGACCAGATTATACGGCGGGTGACTTTAACCCAAGATTCTGCCAGGGCCTCTTTTACCAATATAGTATTTATAGAATAGTTCAGCCAATGCCGTTTCAGAATCACAATTTTCGTCATTATATGTTTGTTTTTTAATTGTAGACTCCATACTAACTTTCAAGGTCCAATTTTGTTTATATTTCAGTTTTTGCTAAATAATTTAAAAACTATTTGAATTACTGTCTTCTTATCAGTATTGGATAACTATCGAAAAACGATTAGAATGGTGTATTCAAACTTCAAAATTGGTCAAAACTTGGCCGGATTTATGGATCTGGACACGGGTATGAGACAAAGATACAGTTTACTGGAACAAATTCCAAAAAAAAAAATACCGTCTTATAATCGGGCCAGTACGGTATGTAGATAAATTTCTTTTCAACGAAAATTGTGTAACAGCCAGGTAAAAATGGTTAAATTTTTAACTAAATGCACCAGCTGTTAATTCAGTATTTTATCAAGAGCTTTCGAATGGTTCTGCCCACTTTCGCACTTTACGGCATTCGGAAATTATCAAAAACTAAGAATCCTGTGGTAACATTGCCATGCCTACAAGCTATAAAAAAAAAAAAACAGAAAGTTAAAAAGCACTTTAGTTATTATAAATACAAACAGAGTAGCCATCAAGTGCTGGTGAAAATACGAAATAACGACGTTTCGGTTCCTAGGTCGGAATCATTTTCAAGTGAAGGGTTTAAAACATGTCAAACATGTAAAACAAGTGAAACAACAAAATAAAAAATTAAAAAATTTAAGTTGTTTGACAGGTTTTAAACCCTTCACTTGAAAACGGTTCCGACCTAGGAACCGAAACGTCGTGATTTCGTATTTCACCAGCACTTGATGGCTACTTTGTTTGCATTTTTGCAAGCTATAAAACTTAACATTTTCCATCTCAACCTTAAACGACTAAGTTTATCTTCGATTGTTGCCCTTAACTTTTAGTTTATCCTGCTTCAATTTCAGTTTTTCCCCCCAAAAGACATCAGTATCGGGACCAAAATGACGCGCCTCTGACAGAAATTATTGGAAGTACACGTACTAAATACTGATGTACGTCAAGTTAAAGGACTTCAACAATCATAATAGTATCAAAGCAATACATTTATTTTACGTGTAGAGAAACTGCACTATAACATTACACTTACAATATCAATGATAAATATACTAAATCTATATCTGAATAATTTCTGCATTCATAAAATGACTGGTTTACGTTATCAGTGTAACTAAGCTGTTATGCCTACGTACAAGCATTCATCGCTCATTACGCACAAGGACGAGAAGTTTGAAATATTGCAAACAAGCAGCATGATTTCGATAAAACTGTAAAACGGTTTGTTAAATATTACGGGTACAGGCGAAAGTTTTCAACAATTTGTCAATACTTATTCATTTTTACAGTTTGAGGTTTGCGTCAATTTCAAGATACAGTTCACAAAAAATGGAAGCAAATCTCCAATATGTGTGGTAACTTAACGAAGACTGCTATGCTTCTTGGTTGCTTCACCTCCGTTGCACACCCACCTTTGAGAGGACCAAACAAGTTTGAGAGTGCTACGCAACAAGCACAAAACCGTACTGGTTTCAGCATACGTTAGAATGGGGATCCATTCCGCTGAATGTTAGGCATCCACATTCAGTAAAATGGAGCCCCAAACAAGCAGTAATTTAGCTTACTGAAATTAGTCTGGTTCTGTGCTTGTCAAATTACCCCTAGCAAGGTGCCTTTGCTCTCGTCCACAGTATTCCTTACTGACGAGCCCAAACAAATGTCTAAACAGTCTGTACAGAGATCTGTAAGGGCGAGAGCAGCTTGATTTCTATTTTTGTAGTGCTCTTTATTGTAACCACACACAACTACACAAAACGAATTAAACAACAAAAAAGCAGTTACACAATTTATAAATCTTACTGTCAAATAACAAAATTTTTTCAATGTAATAGTTTGACCAGAGGTACGAGTCTTAAAAAAATATTCTGTTATTTTTTCCCGTATTTTTTTTTTCATGGCGGTGGCAGAAATAAGCATGCCGATATTCAATATTTTAGGCAGCTCAGATAAAATACAATTCTGAAAACTAGGATTTGTTATTTTGTACAAATTTAAGCTTTCATCTCGCAGTCAATATTTACACAATACCAGTCGACAGGCACACACTATAAATTCCCACCATTTTTGACGGGTAAAATGGCTAGTAATCACTAATAGCCCGATAACAAGGGCACAAATTATGCATTTTGTCATTGATTAAGAGTCCTACCGACCTTTGTGGCAAACAGTGTTTATGACGACACTGTAGTGATTTGTTGTCCTACTTTGATTATTTATACACATAATTAAAACAAAGATGAAATAATGCTTTTTGGCTACCTCACAAGCATACGTACATTAGCACAACACAAAGAAATTTTAGCACATCTTAATGTTTTAAATAATTTCTGGAACCAATTGACTGCAAGCTGTCACGAAAAATTAAATACCGGTAGACCCTGATTGTCCAAATGAACTAGAACCGAGTATGAAAACGTTGAATAGTTTACACAAGCCAATTAACACGCTAAAGAAATAAAACTTTACTTGGCGGAGTTGGAAAAAAAACCATAATTTAAAGAAAATTAAATCTATTTTGTATTATTGTTAAATAGCTTGCTAATGATTAGTTGGTTTAACTTTACCATAGTTTTGAATCAAGATTTCTTCAAAACTACACCAAGACTCTATTACAATAAAAATATTGATATACTTATTATGTGTGGCCAGTTGTCCACACAAAAAAAATTGCTTAGTTTAAGGGCGAGGTTGCAAATTGAAGCACCCGGTATTTTATTTCTTATTATTTAACTGACCACATTTCTTTGATATGTATCTAGCTCAAAGCTGAAACAGTATGTCGTCAGCCTAAAAAAATAAATATTTTGCTAATGTGTTATCTGTCATTTACTAGTCAATAGGACTGTTCCGATAGCACTTTTTTATATACGATACCGATACCGATGCTGGCATGCAAAGTATCGGCAAAACCGATCCGATACTGATACTTACGTACAATTAAAGATAAAACCAATGCAAATAGCTTAACTTAGGCCTACAAATCAATCTTCCGAGTTTACCCTAGTTGTTTACGTTGTTGCATAAATAAAATCTCTAAAATAATGCAGTTGGAAGTAAAAGACAAAGCTATTGCCTAAGATGAACCAGTGGCATAGCCAGGAATTTGGGCAACATGTGCCTAGGCAGAGGGCAACATGTGCATAAGGGAGACCTGGTGCCTGGTGGCGGGAGAAGAATTTTTGGCCAATGGATGTTAACTTTTTTTTCTTACTGACCGATGGGGAGGTGGTACATCAAATTCTAAACACTACAACTTTCAGTTAACAAACAGTCAAATACCAATTCCAGGCCTACAGTACCGTACTAGGCCTACAATAAAAAAAAAATTGAAGAAATAATTCGTATCGTATGTGAATGTCTGATTGGGTCGCGTTTACAACTTCACAATAAAGAAAAAGGAGAAAAGAAGCAATATGCAACGATGATGTGACGAAGGAGAAGTCAAAGTTTAGTGACACCGTTGGATGGATGATGGATCATGGAAAATAGGTAGTTACTGGCGAAAAGTACAACGTGTGCCAACAATCGAGGGCACCGTTTGCACACCCTTAGCTACGCCACTGAGATGAACCTAAAAAAAAACTTAAGTTGCACAACCACAGAAAACAAAAATTTATTTAGTATCGACTGCAAGTATCGGCTGAAAATGGATTGTGCCGATCCGATACCATGGTATACGTACTTGTACCGGTATCGGAACAGCCCTACTAGTGAATGTCTTTTTTTTTTTTTTAGTTTTTTCTAAATAACTTGTTAGTGGTTTGAGATAGAGGCTTGAAAATTACTCCACTGAAAAGCTCATTTTGAGCCGGTTAACATGTTATATTGGAATGTCACAATCGGTCAACAATTTTGCAAAAATTTGAATTTTTAACACATGTGGACCAAAATTTGGATAACAAATTTTGAACTGCTGTAATTTAAAGCACTCGCATGCACCTGTAAACCAAACGATTAACTTTACATGCCTTATTATTAATTAAGCGGAGTTCGAAATAAAACCAACAAGGAGAGTTTCTTTCTACTGCCAAAATGGCTTTTAAGTGGATTTTTAAAATGGATTCATGATTTAAACTAAGCAACAAAAACTTAATGAACTCAAAATCATAAAACTACATCATCTTCAGATGGAGCACAGATTTTCGCGCCCCTGAAGTGTCACCCGAGTGCAAATTGTGCCTCTTTATTTCAATACTTTTCTATGTGCAATTCCTAACAGATTATTGCATTTCTTGGTAAACGGAAATGAAAATAAAGCAATTCAAGTATACTTTATATTTGGTTTCTACTGTCCTCACCCTTAAAATGAATTTGATTTAAAGCAAACTGATTTAAACCAGCCAACCCCATTAATTGGCTCAATTTTAATACTTCTTGGGCGTTATGTTTTAATCATAAAAAAAAAAGTTTGATTTGAAATGCGACCAGGAAAGCAAGCTTCCATTAATCGTCAATACCGATGGTTCGGTTCTGTTACTTTGGTTATAATCAGTCATCACTTAGAATTATGCACAACCAAAAGGGTTATGCATTACGCTTCATCTTGCAGATCTTCAGTGGACATTTGCTGCCACCTTTCTTCCTGCTTTGCTACGTCACAACACACTGTCAGCAATTTTTTGAATTTTTGCGATGTCGACCAGTTATCAGTGGGCCTTACTCTAGACCGCATGCAGCTCCCTGTTGTTGTTGCTGTTGCCATCTTGCGTTGGGGGAGTCAAGGGCTGGGAGGAAAGGTCTCCATCGCTCTAATGAACGTGCAGGCACCTTCGTACCGACAGATTGTTAGTTTCCCCAGAGCTTGCTGCACAGCTCAATGCACGATGGAAACCTTTTCTCCCAGCCTCCAACTCCCCAAACGCAAGACGGCAGCACCAACAACTACAGGCAGCTGCATGTGATCAAGAGCAAGGCCCACTGAGCAAGTGACCCACAAAGCAACAATTAAAAAAAATGGTAACAGATGATGCTGTAGGGAAGCTTGACTCATGGCCCAAAGAACGTGGCAGCAAATGTCCACCAAAAATAGGCGAGATTAAGCGTAATATTTCATCTTATGTGTAATTCTTAGTGAGTAGGTCTTTTTCGTTACAGTAACTAAATGGAGTAAATTTGTGAATATTTTCCAAAAAAGGGCATTCGGGTAATTTGGATTCTCCTCTAAAAAGTTTACAAGTCGTAACTAATGTTCTGTTTGCTTAAATTCAATCTCCCTCCTCTGGTGATAGTATTCTTCATGAGAAAATAGCCCACGTAGAGCTAGCAAGTTTGCACCTTTGTCAAAGTCTAATTTTTTTTTTACATAAAATAAAGAATATTATTATAATAGTGTATAATGCAACACAATACAGATAAACATGTAATAAATATCTAGAATAAATGAATCTAAAATAAAGAATCTCCCATTCATTTGACTATGACAAAACCTCGGAGTATGACTACAACAAGCCAAAGGTTTAATTTCCCAATTCTCTTGCAAAGAAAAGAGGGTCAAAAGCCAGTGACACTCAACCTTTTCAGCGGTAAAATTACATTAATTCAAAATAAGTAATTCTAACATGAAAATAACTGTGATATACTTTAAAAAGCTAAAACAAAAAAATGAAAACAAAAAAGCAGTCAGTAAAGCATACTTTACGGTTTACTGCCCGACACTTCACAGGCAAGGTAAAAAAAAAATTGCTCTCATGGCTGTAGCAAACTGGCATGGTGGTGGGGAGGGTGTTCAATACAAACATAATATCCTAATAGTCTATCTTTAACAAGAATTCGATAAAAGTAAATATATTAAAAATTTAAAACATGCGAGATGGGATATAGAGCCTATCTGTTTTGTTTGCAGGTTAATATAAGACTGATTTTGCTGAACCGATATCTGCCAATCAAAGCCTGTTCAAGCCATTTATTTTAAGGCTGCACCAATGTGCTGAAATGATGATTATTAAGGCTGTACCGAACCGAACATGGTGGAACAGAGGGTATTTGGTTCGGTTCGGTGTTTGGCCCTTCAAAAGAAAAATACCAAACCGAACACATTTCCACTTCTAAATGACGGATTTTCATGTTTAAATACACCATTTTGAAGGCTTTTTCGCCAGTTTCCAATGGTCTAAACCACCAGTTCCGAGCTCTAACCGTTCAGAAGTTATGAGAGAAAATGTAAAGGTGGAGGAGATTTCTTTATGCTCAAATCGAGTTTCCACATCTGTGCACTTACACGTCCTTGTGAACATACCTGTATTTGTTCAGAAACTTGTACTTTGATAAATATATAAATCTTTCTGAACTGAATTGTTTTAAATTTCATTTTAAAGGTTGTTGGTTTGTTACACTTTTGTTCGGTTCGGAAGTGTTCGGCTCATTTAAGTTCGGTTCGGTTCGGTTCGGTTCAGTTCTGCTGACAAATGTGTGTTCGGTACAGCCTTACTGATTATAATGTCCAAATAATCAGTATTTCAGCACATCGGTGCAACCTTAAAATAAACTGAATAGACTTTCGAATAGGATGTTCAAAAAATATCGCCCAATATCCAGATACTGGATACTGTACTCCAACATTTGGTGGTCCAATGTTTAAGAAAGTTCTGGAAACTAGTTACATTCTCCATTGAGTTAAAAATAATGTATAAGGATTCACAAATAAAATCTAAAATCTGGACTCCAGAAATTGACTATCAGCGCATCTGTCACAAGATGAAATAGCAAAATTGTGGTTTGCCGATATTGTAATACCTGCTTCCTAAAACCTATCCCTCTATTTACAAATGAAGAACGACAATGGAGCAAAGCAATGGAAATATCCCACGTGGACACTAGAATCGCCACTAATACATGCCAATAAATGCTTAAAATTGTCGAGTAGGCCTACACAAATGGCATCTTCGTCAGTAACTAACCAAAACAAGTCTGGCAAGGCATTAAAATCATACATGTAGAAATGTACCGCTAATCTTTCACCACAAAGACACCTTCCATGTCTTGCGAATTTTCAATGGAAAACTGCCATATTCCCCAGGCACTTCGACAACGTTTCGGCCTCTTTACACCTACATTGTCTGCTACGATTTTGTAACCGCCGACGTCGTCTGTTACGAATGTGTAACTGCCGCTCTTCGCAGCCTCCTGTATTTCGTGGGCAGTGCGCTCACCAGCTCATCAAGCTTCCACTGTTGGCCAGGCTGGTGAGCACACTGCCCACGAAATACGGGAGGCTGCGAAGAACGGCAGTTACAAATTCGTAGCAAACGACGTTGGAGGTTACAAAATCGTAGCAGACGATGTAGGTGTAAAGAGGCCGAAACTTTGTCGAAGTGCCTGAGGAAGATGGCAGTTTGCCATTAAAAATTCGCAAGACATTGAAGGTGTCTTTGTGGCGAAAGATTAGCGGTATATTTCTACATAATTCTCTGAACTGTGACTCTGATTTGACGAACTTTCACAGTAATATGATGGACGTTGTTTTCACTGAGACAGAAAATACAAAAGTTAAAACAATTTTTTGGAATTAAACAGTCATAATCAGTTTTAAAGCAAGGTTTTTATTTAAGATTATCACCCACGCTTCAAGTTTCAACCTCAGTGTTGTTTTTTCTGTGAACACCGCAGATGTTCAGCGGAATCAGGAGAGTGCCATTTTGCCCAGGACCTTGGCCTCTTTGCGTGCCTCTACTGCAGCAAAGTGCCCCATCTTTACGTTTCGCAAGTTGGCATTTTTCTTCCCCAAAACAAACGTCCACCCTCTACATACCTAATAAGCAATTGCACACACATTACCACTTTGGGTGTTCCACTTGCACAAATCATCGTTATACATTGTGTCAAAGGGCTCACTGTGTGATGATGATTTGTGCAAGCGGAACATCTAATGGGTTATTGGTTACACAATTTTTTGTGAAATCTCAGGCTGTGTTTTGGTGAGACAAAACACCCACCAGCAAAAAGTAATGATACTGTGACGACTTGGAGGCAAGCAACAAGGAAAAAACACTAGGCAAACACTTTGCTGATCCCAGTAGCATAAAGACGGTAGGGATGGGTCGGTTTCATTTTTTTGACTTAGGTTCCGGTTTCGGTTTTCACCCCCAAAAAACCTCGGTTTCGGTATCGGTATTTGCCACCATCCACCCCAACTAGCTATTTCTATTTTTTTCCCTGTAATACTGGCTTCTAACTCACTCCTTTTTCACTTTCAGCCGCGTGATAGACCATGGGTATAGCTGTGGCACTATTTTCCTCTATTTTCAATTTAATGACTAGAAACTTTGTTGTCATTCATACGTAGAAAATAATTATTATTTTTAAAAAATAAGGAAATTTTTGATTTTCCGAATACCTTACGAAAAACCGACACAAAATCCGAATCGGTTTCGGTTTTCAGTAAAAACCGAAAATTCGGTCTCGGTTATTGACTCATCCCTAAAAGACGGTAACGGGTGCTGTACGTCGCAGATTTTTTTTCCGTTTCTGCAGATCGAAAATGCGTGTGGTTTATTTCTCTTCTGTCCAAACCCGTGATTCAAAACATTTGCACCGTATTTATGAAATGACGATGAGAAGCTTTGATGGGAGTGACTATGAAGTGGACACAGTTGATAAGGGTTTTCATTCTTCTAAACGACCCTCCAACTGGATGTAAAAACACCAGAAAATTTTTGAAAGCTTCCCTAATATCGAAGTTTGGAGCATCTTATTATCGACACTAATAACAGTAATGTCAGCACTCCAAACAAAATTGCCAATCATTTGATTTCAAAAGTCATTTCCAATTGCTGCAAATGCAAGTTGCTCACCATGTTTTAAGTAGTTTGCCTGTGGTAGCTATTTAGCTATTGGCTATTTTCCAATGTATTATGAATCGTAAAGTAAACGTGTAAATTTTATCAATGGCAGAAATAGACTTTTAAGTGAGAAATAAAGAAACCAGTTAAAAGTAAATTTTCTTGTTGAACATGAAAGTATACAATTTTCCATAATACCATCCTCATGAAGAATCAAGAAGAATAACACAATTATACCACCTTCAGGAAATTTCACCAGTTCAGCCAGAACCACCACAAGTTCCCTCAATTAAATTTTCGGTGAAAACAAGAGGCCGTTCACCTTCACGTAACGTACGTATTTGAAGTTTGTGCTACGTTGCGTTCTGATGAAGGTGAACGGCCTTTTGTTTTCACCGAAAATTTAATTGAAGGAACCTTTGGTGGTTCTGGCTGAACTGGTGAAATTTCCTGAAGGTGGTGTTGGTGTTATTCTTCTTGATTCTTCATGATGTTGACAATAAGCCACTGTAAACGGCAGTTGCCAATATTTCAATACCATCCTGTACGAAAAAATAACAATCTGAGGCATTGTGTCTCACTGTCTGCAATAAATGTAATGTGCAATACTCTGTAAGTCTGTACCGTATTTAAAAAAAAAAAAGTACCTGAAATACTGTGTTTTAACAGCTACCCTGCAGATTCGTGGGTGCTCGTTATGTCCGTCGCAGACTGGTCTAGAATTTTCTGCTACTGGGTTGCTGATACAGGACATCGCCCAGACTTCCGGTCAACATCACTGAACACCGGAGAAAAAAATACAACAATGAGGTTGGAACTAAAAACCTAGGTGATTGTACTACGGTATTTCCAGCGTATGATTATTTCACCGTTTGGTTCGTTTGCATCTTCCCTTTAAATAAAATCCGTCATCTAAATCAGATTAAAAATTATCCCATTATTGAGGACTGGGATAAACATTTGCATTTGCTCTTTGGCGTCGGCAGGAAGTAAGCCTAACTCCCCAAAAAGGTTGTGTTTCTTATTTTTGTGGTTAGGAAGGGGTGGAGGACTTCTTTTGTATCAACTAATATTTTACTGTGGTGACTCAAGTTTAGTCATCTAGTGGCCACTGGCCGGTACATCAAAAAGTAAATTTTCGCATATACTCCTGGGCTTTTTCCATTACTCGATGCTTCAATGACCAATATAAACAAACAGAAAAAAATGATTTCCAATTTTTGGTGCCAACATCAGGGCACTGTAACTATTTCAACTTAAACTTCAATTGTACCATTTTTTTTATTGCAATGGTACCAGATCGTATTGGCCGATAAGAAGGGGAGGGGGTTGCTTCAAGTCCCTTGGAGCCCTGTAAAAGTTCAGCAGTTTTCTGCTTACGAAATGTTTAAAAATCAAACTTTAAAAATTCTTTCAATTGCAATAAATGGCTTATTTGTCTATTTGTGCCCAATTCAGCGTTCATTATTAACTTGTATTCCCAAAAGTGTAATTTTACTTGAGCCAGGTAAGAAAGAAGAAAGGCAGATAATTCACTAATCTAATGGCATGAAAATGGCAATCAAAGAAAATGTAAAATATTATTTAGTGTTTAGAAGTGTAAAATGAGTGGAAATACGCACAACTTACCATATTTTTGCAAATTGTCAACAGCTTTGAATCCTTTATCAATTTCTGCTGTCTTCGTCAGACCTACTAAAAAGTGTGTTATTTCGGTTTACATCTTGTTGCGCTTCGTTGTTCATGCTTGGATCATGCTCTCGCTGTAGCCTCCAGTTTAAAGGAAAAAAAAAAGACTGAAGGATACAGTTAGAGCAGAATCAAAACACTGACAACGAAGTGTAATGAGATGTAGCCGAAGTATCGCACTTTTTAGTAGGCTTCACGAAGACAGCAGGAATCGATACAGGATTCAAAGGTGTCGAAATTTTGCAAAAAAACGGTAAATGTGTTTTTCTAATTGAGATTGTGTGTTTTGGCACGGAAAATTTAAATTCTATTGTACCATGTCGCTAACTTTGAAAATCAGGATCATCTTCCTTCGTACGTTTCAAGCACAATTCCAAAAACAAAAAAGATATCTGCACCAATAACTTCTGCAAATATTTTACAGTCAGCTATCTGGAGATGTAGGGGCTCAGACGACTGTCTTCATCAGGCAAAAGCAGAAAATTCAAGTCACTATGTCATTACGGTGTCAAGTTCGATCGTCTGCCGATTCAAAAAGCAGACGATCAAACAAAACACCGTAATGACATAGTGATGTGAATTTTCTGTTTTTGCATGATGAAAAGTCGTCTGAGTCCCTACATCTCCAGATTACTGACTGTCGAAAATTTGCAGAAGATATTGGTGCAGATCTTTTTTTGTTTTTGAAATTGTGCGTGAACTGTACAAACGAAGATGATCAGCCTAGGCCTAATTGCTTTTTTGTTTACTAAGTCTACCCCCTATAGGTAGGAAACATTTTTTTAGGTTTCTAAAAACCGAAACCGAACCAAAACTTGAAAACCCAATATCGACCCATCCCTAGTAAGCTTCAAAAATTGAAAAGAAACACCCAAGTTTTCAGCAACTTGGCAACAACCACATATTTTCAGCGAAGTAGAAAATATGTACAATTAAAAATTGGTAAACCATTCAATGTCTTAAAACTTGTGCACATAGGCTACTGAAAAATTTTGATTTTAGGCCTACGCCCATCCCAGCAGCTTTAAAACTATGTATAGATCACTGAGAGACACTAACAGTGCCATATTGAGTAATATTAAAATTCTATGAATAAAATTATCATTCAATTATAGCTAGCTTCAACATTAGCTAGAGCAAAGGTTTCCGTTGATTCCATGTCTCCCGGAATGGTTACCGCAAGCTTTGCATTTTCTGAAAATGTTTCCGCAGATTCTCCAAACTTGGAATTCAAAGTAACTTCAATGTCTCTGTCATCTAAAGTGGAGTGGTCTTCCTCTTCCCTACTCTCATTGTCTGGATCGCCGCACTCATGTACCTGACTGGTATGGCGCTCTAAGTATCCTTTTTTGTCGAACGATGCCCCACATTGTTGACATTTCCAGTGCTTATCAGCAGAGTGGACAAGGACGTGCCGTTCTAAATTACCCTTCTGGGTGTAAGAGGCGCCGCAAAACTGACACTTAAATGGCTTGTTTCCACTATGTGTAAGTAGGTGGGTTTTTAAGTTACCTTTTTGATTAAATCCAGCACTGCACTCAGGGCACTTAAATGGCTTGTCACCTGTGTGGATTCGAATGTGCGTTCTTAACAGACCGTTTTGTGCAAATCGGGCACCACATTCAGAGCAAACGTAGGGTTTTTCGCCCGTGTGGGTACGAATGTGTGACTTTAGGGTGCTTCCTTGCGTGAAGGTGGCGTCACAAAACGAACATTTAAAATTTCTTTCTATTGTGAGATTGTTTGATGGTTTTGTTGCCGGTAACGAGGAGCTAGGTTTTTTGGTAACCTGCGGAAAGACGGCTTTAAAATCTTCGACTCTGTGAACGTTGTCACCTAGGTTTTTCAGGACATGGCGTCGCAAAGTTCTCTTTTCCGCAACGGAGATGTTGCAGATGTCACACCGGTATGGCTTGTAGCCTGTATGTGTGCGCATGTGCCGGTTTAAACCGGTGCTGTATGTGAAACCGGCACTGCAAACTTCACAGACGTAAGGTTTCTCTCCAGTGTGAGTGCGGTTGTGCTTGATGAGAGCACTCTTTTCAGAAAAGGCTGACTCGCACGTATCACATTTGTATGACTTCTCACCTGTGTGAACCATTATGTGACGGTTCAAATGTGCTTTCCGGCCAAAAGCGACCCCGCAATAGCCACACTTGTACGGCTTCTCTCCCGTGTGGCGGCGGGAATGTGTCACCAAACTACTTCGTGTTACAAAGGCTGCGTCACAAAATTGACACTTGTACGCTTTCTCAGCCGTGTGGACAAGTACATGGGTCTTCAAATGACCCCGTTGGGTGAACGTGGCGCCACATTCGCTACACTTAAATGGCTTTTCGCCAGTATGAACACGAGTGTGTGTATTCAAATCGGACTTCCTTGCAAATTCCGCCAGGCAGTAGCCACACTTGTGAACCTTTTCCCCGACATTGTGAATGATAAGGTGCTGGTTTAAACGTGGCTTCGTTTTGAACGTAGCGCCACATTCCTTGCAGACATGAGGCTTATCCTCTGTATGGGTAAAGCTATGTTTCTTTAAGTAACATTTCTGCGCAAACGCCATATCACATTTATCGCATTTAAAGGGTTTTTCTCCTGTGTGTAACAGCAGGTGACCTTTGAGAATGCTTTTATGAGCATATGTGGTGCCGCATATATCACATCGATATGGCCGCACTCCTGTGTGTAGCATGCTATGGTCCTTAAAATAACGCTTTCTTGCAAATGATGCTCCGCAAACTTCACACTTGTACGGCTTTTCGCCCGTATGTAAAACCATATGATTAGTTAAAGTATTTTTGTGTCTAAATGCATTGTCGCATGTGGGGCATTTGTAAGGTTTGGATTCACTGTGAATCATGCTATGGCTTTTTAACTTGCTCAGGTTTGCAAAATCCTTATCGCAGACTTTGCACTTGTAAGCTTTGACGCCTGTATGTTTTAAGTAGTGATTTCGTAAACTGTGTTTGTACGAAAAAACAGAATCGCATAATTCACACTTAAAGGCCTTTTCCCCAGTATGGACAACACTGTGTTGTTCCAAGTCGGCTGACCTTTTGAAGCTTTTGCCGCACTCTTCACACTCATGGCACTTTCCATTGGCAGTTGGCGTTGTTACGGCGGAAACATCACCCACGGATGTTGAATTATTAAGGGTCAAGTCTGTTTCCACTTCCAGTGAAACCTGGTTATTAGCATTACTCCTGGCGCTCGATTCATCCTTTAGCTCCATTGCAGACACAACTGCATCAGTCGTGAGATCAGGATCGTTTCCGAGTATCTTAGCGTCGGGCTTAGAAAAACCCGTTTCATTCGAGCTTGCAGAATTGTCACTGGACATACCATCTAAGTCGTCGCCACCATTCTCACTGTGGCTGGAAGAGTCGTCGTCGTCGTCGTCTTCCGAACTGCTGCTGGACGTGTCGTCCAACACTGAGCTTCGAGTCTTAGTGTTGTCTTTGAGTGCAGGAATTCGAATCGTTAACTTTAGGCCTCCAGAAGACGTACATAAACTACTCGACATCTCTTCCTTACAAGAAGTGTCACCAGCTGAAGCAGATAAGTTCACGGTCTGCAGTTTGCGTTCACTGGCCGGTCCATCACCATATGTAGAAACCGAAATTCCACCTGTAGGTGACAAACTGCTATTAGGACAACTCGACGTCCCTTCTTTACAAGAATTGTCACCCACGGAAGCTGGTTTACAGTTCGATAAATTCGCGGTCTGCAGTTTGCGTTCACAGGCAGGTCCATCATTGCATGTAGGAACTGACTCTGCAGGTAGTGAACTGCTACTAGAACTACAACTCGGGTTCAAGTTCGAGGTATCTCTAAGAGCAACACTTCGAAGGGACTCCTTGCTTGCTGTTCCATCAGGATATGCTGAAAGGTAACTGGCTATTAACCAATCCGCAGCTGCAGAGGTTGGGCTTGAAAGTGCATTTGGTGTGCAACGACTTGCCCAACTTTCTTCAGCCTTAGTAATGGCAAGACTAGATTTTTGCTCGGCTGCGGCAGTGGCCCCAGTAGTTTTTCCACCATCAGTTATTCTAGCTACAGATTTTTCTCTATCGTTTGCGAGATTGAAGTTGGACGACAACGGGGAATGCGCGGGCAGCATGCCGCCCTTTGCTTTGGTGAAGGTGGTGTTCGAGTTTACGGCATTTCGTCCACGGGGACTTTTGACACCAGCGCCAACATTCGTACTGGAAACTCTTTTACAATGTATATTGGGATCTTCATATACCAATGGAATTGTTTTTGGTATTTCAGGAGTAGGTGGAAGACCTTTATTTTCAAACTTGTTCAAAGGTGCACATGCTACGTCCCTTTTGGCACTGTAGTCATGATTTTCCTCAGCATGGCTGACAAAAATGTGTTTTTCCAAATCTTCCTGCATTGAAAAATCAGCATTGCACTCATAACACCTAAACGATATCCCACTCAAAAGCTTGCTTTCGGGCAAACCAGTTTCTTTTTTGACACTTGGTAAATGAACTTTCAACATATCGGGCATCAATGTTAAGGCATTAGTTTCCATAATCCTACTTTAACTGTAAGACATTAAGTAGGGTCGTAATTAAACATAAAACTAAGTAGGCTAGTTGACATTTCTTCATAGGCCTATGCACGATAACCGCTTTTGAGATCGTCTTGTGTTTAATCAAGTACGAAATGTTTGTTTTCATTTTCTTACGTGTTGCCATCTTCAAACGAATGCAGTTCTTCTTCCCGCTGCCGCATTGTTAATGTTATCTAATTTTCAAAGTGACGGCATCAATCTATCATAATTTGTGATCAAAAGAGCAAGAAGATAACCCTCACTTGTTGTGGTGCTCGATGAGGAGCATCAGCGGTTCCAGCAATTCCGGGGTTTGACCCACTGATCTGTAACTGGGGTCTGACTGCCTGCGTTATTTCTCATTTGAGCCCATGTGTATTTGAAGGGTTGCGTAACCAACCCGTACCGAGGCAAGAGTAGCTATAGGAAAGCGGCGGCGTGCCGTTTTCAGAGTAAAGGCCTCTCCAGACAGAAGAACATTTCGTGCGAAACTATGCGCTGCTACGTGCCTACAAGGTCAAAATAGCAGCAATCCTGTGGTTGGTGTTGCATTATGGACCCATATTGAAGTCTATTTTACACCATACTACGTCGGCGTGCAGCCGCGAGCAGCCAGTCTGGTTAAGGCCTCTCCAGACAGAAGGAAATTTCGTGCGAAGCTATGCGTAACTACGTGCCTACAAGGTCAATATTACAGTAATCGTGTGGTAGGTGTTGCGTTAAGGGCAAATATTGAAGTCTTTCTTACACCATATTGCGTCGGCGTGCAGCCGCGAGCAGCCAGTCTGGTTAGGGCTTAAGTCGTGAAATAAAAATTCTATTTGTTGAGTTAACCTACGGCTTACAAAACGTGATGGCTTTAGCTGGCAATTTTACAATAATAATAATTTCATGTACAGAACGATCTACGCAAATAGAACTTACTTCTTTATTTGCCGAATGTTCACACAAAATGAATAGCTTTGAACGTTCCAGTCAAAGCTTAACTTCAAAGCAAAAGAAAAAAAAGCTATTTGTTGACTGAATAGCAGTCTAATTTAATTCTTATTTTGTGACTGATTTCCCTTTCCCTAGTTCGTACGTTTCTTAGATAGGTAGGACCAGGAGCCTATAGAAAACAACTAGTTTTCTATAGGCTCCTGGTAGGACTAGTCAAACAAATAGCAAAATTGTGGTGTCGTCAATTGTGGCACCACAGTAATTAGCAATCCTTGGTTCCATATTGTTAACCCTACCCAGATTAACAGTGCGATCCGTTGAGTCAGGGTACTTTACCTGTGGCTGAGTACGGCTGGACGTGCCAGGTGCCAGGATGAAACAACGTGTGGACGTGCGAGGCTTCCAGTATAAACACCGTCCGAGGGGGCGCGCTTATCATATGCATCCTAAACAGTATGACGCAAGCATTTATGAAACAAGGAAGCGACATAACTTGCTGACGTCATAATAATTTGCTGACATGATGATGATGCTAGTGGCTCGCCCTTTTGAAACAGGGTGCAGACCGCCTCCGTTTCCTAATGACGGCCCCATAGCCCGTCGTCACCTCCAGATGAAGAGGAGGATGATTATGAGTAGACGGCGAGAGGGACAATTTAGCCGGAGAAATCCAAATGGAAAACCCCAGAAAACCCCAGCCTTGCCTTTTGCTCCTTGCTGAACTCAGCTCCGGCCACCAGGATCGCTGCCACTCCAGCCTCCAACTCGTCCACGGGCATGCCCCTACTGCATCCAGCCTGTCGCATCCAGAGGTAAAGTACCCTATATGGATCCGTTTGGCAAAGCACTTCAGCAAATAGCTTGCTTGGCTCAATGCTGACATCATCAGTAGACGTTCGGCGCTTTGCGAGCAAACGGGACGATCGGAGTAGGAAACAAGATGGCTGGCGTTTTTTATAAGAATAACTCGTTTTTTAATATTTGGGCACTTGGTGAAAAACACGCACGCCCCTTGTTTTCCAACACTGTGAAGATGACTTAGATTTATTTGGGCTGTTTGCAGTGAAGGGATTCAGTCTGGCAAACTAAGCAAACAATTAAAAATTATGAAATACGTTTCAGAATTTGTGACTATGCACGTATTTGCGAACGATGCACTCACTCGCTACACACGTCAGTAGGAAATCAAGAATTGCAACGTTATTTTTTGAAAATTCGCTTTATAAATTAGTAATTAGTGTTTCAGCGAGCACACAAAACTAATTATTGGTGTAGCGTCTGCGGTTAGTCTCAGTAGAGTCCACCGTTAGGCTGAAAAATTTGCCATTATCTCACATCACTTCGATAGCGTCCACTTACAAGGAAGCGGCCATCTTGAAGCTAATCCAAAAAACACCAATTTTTCTGCTTCGCGTTGCTTCGAAGCACTTTCTCAGTGCCTACAAACGGAACAGTCATGAGCGCTTCAGTAAATGAAGCACTCACGCAAACGGGACAGTGATTATGATAAGCGCTGAAGCGCTTCGCCAAACGGAACGTACAGTAACCTACTAATAGGTGTGCCATACTTAACTACTGATTGTACTGATCACCATAGATGTGACACATGATCAAGTGTGTCACATGACATTTGTTATATAAGGCCATGTAGCCTAATAAACACGTCCATTCCTGTGCTTGCATTAAGCTGTGCAATAGTCGTTACTCTGCTGGGGGAACACCACGTAATAAGGTTACCTACCAGGACAGTCCATAATGGCGACAAGCCACCCCCAGTGGAGTATTTTAAGATTTATTGTAAATTATTCCCCCTACCAACCATCTGTGCTCCAATTTGGTGAGTTGGCAATTTCGCTATTTAGGCAAAATAGTTAAGTGCCCGGTATGGGAATTAATTTAAATCTCAAAGCTACAGACTGTTGTTTGAGTGAGTAGAACTTGGTGTGGTTCGAATTTAATTGTAGTTAAACAATTCGTTCCTTATCTGCTAGAACAGTGAGAGAAATTACTTTGCTAATGCAAAATTTGTACAAGGTTTGTGTCCCGATGCAACGCGTCGGCTGTTTTCACCTGTCTTACTATAATTAGGATAAACAGAATAACCGCAAATAAATTGGGCCTTAGCAAAGCGATGTGCCTTTCCTCTACACTGGCTGACTGTAAGGTAAATTATCACGTTAATTACCTAGTTAAGTTTAGTGAAACTTGTTCGGCTTGCAGCCTGCTTAAGCCGGTGGTGTTGTTTTTTTTTGCTTGAGAAGTAAATTAAATAACGGTATTAAATCCTAACTAGCTGTACCCGCGCAGATCATCTGCGCATGTGTGAGCGAAATACTATGCTGGGCAGCATGAATTGAAAACGATCTCCTGTTTCCCCACAATCCCTCCACTACCACCTTATGTGGTTTGCACTCTTCCCCGGGCATCGGCAGTATTTTGGGCTTTTAGACTGTTTCTCCGTCTTGATACCCATTTAGATCATCTGCGCATGCGCCAGTAAAATACTATACTGGGCAGCATGGCATAAAAAGACCCCCGACGACCCCTCTGTTCCCTCGGTCTCCCTGCCTTGCCCCCCCCCCTCCGGAACTTCCTCATTGGGTGATTTGTCCACAACCCCCCCCCTCTCCCGGGGTCCCAGCGTATTTGGCCTTCTTAAAAAAGTAAACAACACTACTTCTCAGTGAAGCTGCGTTGCCTGCTTTACCGTCTTGATACCAACGCGATAAGCCCGGAACAACGATCGCGCAGGCAGTGATTGTTACTCAACCAACTTTGAAATTACTCAATTCGGCTCTATAAGCCAGCATTGTTGAAACTTTTGATTGTTAGACTTCTACATTGTTAGCGGCGTCGTCATTTATTCTTGTAACAGAAATAAGTATTGTATGGGTGTATGACCAGCGTAGGCTCAATAAAGTAAAGTAAAGTACTGTAAGTATTGTTTGGCTTCTACATTGTTAGCGGCTTATTCCCCTTCTTTAGGGCCTTAAGGCTTCGGGCAGATGACCAGGAGTGGTTAACGCTCGTTAAACCCTTTAACCCTTTTAAACCCTTTAACCCCTTTTTTAACGCGGTGCGGTTAACGCTCGCTAAAAACCCTTTGACCCTTCTTTAAGGCAAATAAGTATATAGATTATGAAACTTTTTGGGCAAGCAAATTGTAAAATTAGATAGGCTATGAATTTGGAATTAGGCTTAGATGTTAAGTAATTCAATTATAGTCTCGAGTGGCTTTAGTAATTTAATTTTGCTAAAGTGTTAGTAATTTGTTACAGCTTATTACTTGTAGACATAAGTATGTCAGTTGCAGGTGAAATTGTGTACCACCTGTAGTGGCCATCATTACTGACGTTACTTTTGCAAACGACGTAGTTGACGTTGCAGTTAATTATCTTAGCCTAAGCGCTAAAGTTACAGACTGAGACGATATGGCAAAACCGTCTAGCCTGTTCGTTGAGTTTGATAGTGAATGTGATACGTGGGATAAATACTCAACACGTACAGATTATTTCTTTAGAGCAAAGAAAGTTGCTGATGCTGATCGATTGGATATTTTAATGGCATCAGTGGGAAGGGTGATGTTTGATAAATGTTAAACATTATTTCCCCTAAGGTTCCAACTTATTTTTCGTATAATGCATTAGTTAAAGCAAGAATTTATACTATACTAAACGATTTGGAGCCGCTTCCTTCTGTAGTGTCAGAAAGAATGAAATTCATCAGAAGAGCTCAAAAGTCTGAGGAATCGTTAAATCAATATGTTTAAGCTCTTAAGCTTCTACTAAACATTGTGATTTTGACAAAATTAAGCACATTAATTGTGAAATGATCAGAGATAGATTCAGTAGTGGAATTTTGTCAGAAAGGATACAAATGGAGCTTTTAAAGAAAACTTTAGGTTTATCTGAAACTGTGTCTCTTGCTCTGTCCCTGGAATCTGCAGAGGCAGACCAAGCAGTAATTCGTTCAACCATCAAAGCAGTAAATTATGTC
Source organism: Lithobius niger (assembly GCA_023313725.1). Classification (NCBI taxonomy): domain Eukaryota; kingdom Metazoa; phylum Arthropoda; class Chilopoda; order Lithobiomorpha; family Lithobiidae; genus Lithobius; species Lithobius niger. Next base: position 18,998 of record JAHWFP010002104.1, on the reverse strand, counting down.
ACTAAAAGAAACAAAACTTCTAAGTTTCGACCTAAAACCGGTTCGGATATCACTTGTTTTTGTTGCGGACGCAATGGCCATGTAAAGTCTAGAAGTAAGTATAAAGATTACATATGTGGCTGGTGTCACACCCTAGGACACCTAAAAGTAGTCTATAGAAAAAGCCCTAGTGCTCATGCACCCAAAGTAAACTCAAAATCACCCCAGAGTTTTACTCCCAAAAGTAAGGCTAAAATCAAATACAGCTACCTCAAAAAAGTTAATCTGTTTACCAAAAACGACATTAGTAATTCTGAAACTGAGGGTAGTGACATTAATAACCAATTTGATGATTCAAGTAGTGAATTAGAGTCCGTTGAGGACTATCGCTTGCAAAATAACACCACCGGAGTAAGCAGCATAACTGAACAAGGTTCAGACCCAGTTCAAACTAATAGAGTAGTCATTAACTAAATGAAAATATCTAAATGGTGCATTTCAGTCACTCTGAATGGAATTGAGTGACAAATGGAACAAGATTCCGGTGCAGATGGAACAGTCATCTCCATGGACTGGTGCAACAAATACTTTTCTAATGTGTCATTACTAAATGGCCCATACTGTATAAACTCGTACACTGAAGGGGAGGAGTTAGCCATGTTTCAAGTTAACTTGGAACTAACTGTAAATGGCCAAACCGAGCATGTAAATGCTATGGTTTCCAAACACTATAAGTCAAACTTATTTGGCAAAGATTGGATTTCTGTCTTTCGAGTAGGAAACGATGCCTTTTTTGATCTCCAAACTAAACTTAAACATGTTAAAAAAGTTAAGTTAAACCCATCTATGGTTAACACTAAAGAGATTGAAGAGGGGTTTCCAGAGCTTTTTGGCCCTGGTTTTGGAAAATTCAAAAATTACAAAGCCAAAATACAGTTAAAGGCTGATGCTAAATCGGTTATCGCCGAGTTCGCCCTGTCCCCATTGCATTAAAAGAACGAGTTAACCAGGAAATCCTGCGTCTTGTTGCCTGGGTATTCTGGAGGCTGTGGAAACTTCCGAATGGGCAACCACTCTGGTCATAGTTCATAAACCGGCCGGTGACATACGTGTCATAGGAAATTATAAAACCACCGTTAATCCTCAGCTAGAGGTAGACCATTACCCAGTTCCCACAGCCGCAGAGTTATTTAGTCAGTTATCAGGCAGTGATACCTTTAGTTTGATAGATTTGAAGGATGCGTTCCTGCAAATTGAGTTGGATAAGGAGTCCCAAGCTGCTTTAACGATTAACACGCTACTAGGACTTTTCAGATGGCTTAGAGTGCCTTTAGGCCTTGCCTCAAGTCCAGGAATATTTCAGCGCGTTATGACGCAAGTCACTAACAAAATTCCTAGGTGCATGCCGTTTTATGACGACATTTTGGTCAGTGGCAAGGGAAAATCCCATGACGAATCATTGAACCAACTTTTGACTGCACTCCAAGATCCGGGGGTTAAACTTCGTATTGACAAATGCAAGTTATCATGGCCCGAACTCAAGAATCTTGGTTACATGATCAACGCTGAAGGTTTACGCAGCCTGCCAGAGGTTATTGAAGCCATTACAAACGCCCCTAGCCCCACTAACATACAGGAGTTACAAAGTTTCTTAGGATTCGTAAACCACTATTCAAAGTATCTTCCTAACTTGGCACATATTCTTGCCCCAGTGACCAGGCTGTTAAGCCCCAAAGTTAAATGGATCTGGGGGAAGGATTGTGACAAGGCAGTAAATACAGAAAAAGAACTTTTTGTTAAGTCTAAGATACTAGTGCATTATGACCCTAAAAAGCTTAAGCTAAGCCTGTTTGAGACGCAAGTCCCTATGGAGTAGGTTAGTAGTGTAATAGAGTATGTGCCTCACACGGAACTGACGTCAGAGTGACGTCATTACCCCCACAAAATGACGTCACTTCCGGTCCAGGACAGTCATGACCGTAGACGACTTTACGTGATGTTAGAGTCCTACAGCGATTACACACGTAGAAGTGACGTCACAGTGGGGGGTTAATGACGTCACAATGATGTCACTTCTGATCCAAGACGGTCAAACCTCAAAACGCCGTTAAGCATTACAGAGCTTACATACAGGAGAGTGACGTCACAGAGGGGTAATGACGTCACAATCTGACAAGATGTAATGCATGACGTCAGCATGAGTACAAGAGGCGCCCTCGTGTACCAGGTGTGATGTATATAAAAGGTGCAGTCGATGCTTTCGAGTCACATTCTGCAACCGTGATGTCTGGAGATCAGTTCGTCACTTCAACTCGTGTTTGCACCTTCGACTTGGACCTGTTCACACCATCAGGTCGTGAAGGTACGTTAGAAGGAAGATGGGAGCACAAGGGTAATTCTGGAACCACGTAAAATGGCTGAGGCTGGTTTTTTCAGGTTGTGGTGAGAATGTAGACCGAATATTTGGCGCCTCAGATACAGTGATGTGTGTTTATTGCGAGACGCAAATTTTTTACTGGGAAGCCGACCAAAATCCACTGAAGGAACACAAACATAAATATGAATACTGTTTATTCCTAAAGCAGTTCCCAACAGGTAATGATTTCCTCGAAACCAGAGAGAAAGACATCATGTACCCCCAAGGCCGTGACAAATGTGATTGTTCAGCACATACACCACGAGGTCGTTCAGAAAGACCATTGTAAGCAGAAAGGAAACAGATGAAGCCTTAATGTGTGTGTGTGTCAGGAACAGTTAAAGAAGGAGTGACGTGACATGAGTGTAGCATACCTAAAGCGACTTCACTACCAACAACAACAACAACAACATGGCAGTAAGTTTGAAGTTAAAACACTACCTGGAGGTTATACTCCTACTTGTAATAGTGATCGACATGGGACTGTTGGTATTCAATAATCTCCAAAATGTGTACGTCATGGACTGTACCAAAACAAAAAAAGAAAAGACTGCTTTATCGCAGAAGGAAAACAATACCGAATGTTTACACCACCATTACGTGTCGGATGACCTAATATTATCAACGATGTGTGACGTGTGATGTGTGACCTAATATTATCAACATATTTGTGAAGGTTACCAAATACCTTGATATAGATAAGCGATGTACCTTTTAATCTCACGTATTACGAAGTGGAAACACTATACATTCACGTTAAAGCATTAATGGATCAAGCTGTAAACACGACTAAAGGGTGAATAAAAAAAAATTATCATGCTCTTTGCTCTTTATTTTTATTTCTTCTTCCTATCTTTCGCTTTGGTTTTATGAATGGACTCTTGTTACTCCGAGCGGGCGAATTCACGTGTGACGTCACAGATCGCAAATGACGTCATGAGAAAAATTTTACGAAGTGGATGGTTCTATACAACTCTCAACCTAACAAAGTGTTATTTGAAAAACATACCACGTACGGTATGCTTTAAAATAACTGAAAAGCTACACATGAGTTTTTTTTGTGTGTTTGTTTTGTGTTTTGAATACTTTGTTGGTCAGTATAAGCCGTCCGAAAGTTTAACCAACAAAGTTATAATTTTACTTACTTATTGGAGCAAACCGGAGTAGCCGGAGAAAACCACTCTCATGATTGTATTTAATCTTAAAGGGATATACCTCCTAGCGCCATTATTCTCAATCCTCCACATCAAGTACGGTCCCAAAGGTCTATTTACTTACCGTTAGTCTTTCCCTTGCTAAAAAACGTTTTAAAATCTGGCGTCTAGGAGATTTTCTATTGAATATTGGGAACTATATTTAAGAACGATCCGTCACTAAATGATGCAATGCGTGCGTACAATAATCATGACGTTTCATTTCTGTGTGTACATCGACTAATTTTCTAATAATTACCATGAGATCTACAATCTAATAGACTAATGCGGTAAAAATTAAAATTAATTATTCCAATAGATCGACGAAGCAAAATTATAAGACACGAGTCTGGAAAATTATATATTGTGATTTCAAAATACAAGAATCTTTCCGGTTTTTGATGACACGATCAATGGGTTCATGGTGGATGGACTATCAGGCGCAATGCCAGTTGAGACAGTAGCTATGTTTTTCACTGCGAGAAACGAAGCTACCGTCTCAGTTGACCTTAGCTGTGGTAAATACGCGGATGTGATCTTCACGTGGGTGTTGTGAGGCAGGCGGAAGGTTATAAGGCAGGCGGTATGTTGCTTTAAAAAAGAACATTAACAAAGACCAATCATTAGGCACACAATTAAAGTCGAATATATCTAATAAAAGTGTAAATTTACAGCGGCTAATAAATTTTGAATTGATAAAGCGAATTTAGAAAAAAAAGAAAAGCCGACATTCATTCGTCTATGCATACATACATACATATTGTTTTGTTTATTTTAGCTGGTTTGTGAGCTATATAAGCACGGGAGCATTTCGTTTTATTAGTTTCTTTATTCTAGGTTAAACAAAATGATGTATCGTTGCGAAGAATGTCTGAAGACGTACATCACGGCGCGGGCTGTGGCTAACCATCGTAGGAGGGTTCACACGTCTAGTACTTTTGTTTTTGGTGTCTGTGGGGGTTCATTTACGACTGGAATTGGTCTACGAAGACACAAAAGAGGTCACCTCATCACCTGTTCTACCTGCAGACTGACTTTCAACACCGACGACGAATTTCTGCAGCACAATGCCTCTACCCATTCTTCCCTTCCACAAGAATCTGTGGATCCTCTATAAGTGGGTGCATCCGCCTTCAGGAACTATTTTCAACATTACGTCTATGACCAGCCCAAGTCCTTCATCGATGTTGACTCTTATTTCCAGTCCTTCCATTTTTACCTGGAACAATTATTCACTATATTACAAGGTCGTCACATGCAGTTTAAATTTTTACTCTCTTTGACTTTAATACTTGAGAAACCTTGAGTCGAAAAAGAGGTTATAAGTATGTCCGTCTACCTTTGTAGTGCAGCTTTAATCGTTCTAAAGCCCGAAGACATCCAGAGTCAAATTGATCTGGCCATTTCTAAAATAATACACCAACTAGAGTTTTTCTATCGGTATGGGTCGGGCTGGATGGTGTCAAAGATAATACGTTGTGACGTTCACGTGGGCAAGTACACTCCTCAAGCAGGGGGGGGGGGTGTGGTATTATATTATTAGACAACTACTTGAAAAATAAGAAAGCTGTAGTTAACGTGAAGTGTTTTAATAATAAATGCTTTATATATTCGGTGTTAGCCAGACTACATCCAGCACCTCATAATCTTTCCAGGGTTGAACATTATGCCAGGTACGAAAATACTCTGAATTTAACCGGAATTAGTTTCCCTACACCGGTGCACAAAATTCCGAAGTTCGAAGCTCAAAACAATGTAGCCATCTACCTGTACGGCTATGAACATTTTCCCCATACATCTCAGTAAAAGAGAAAATTGTCCTGAGGTGAAGTTGCTTCTGGTTCAAGGCCTGCACTATTGTTACAACAAGGACTTTAGTCGTTTAACCCACTCTGAAAACAGTAGATACGTATGTCAATACTGCATTTCATCGTTTCGTAGTGAAGACATGTTAAATGAACACCTGACTATTTGTAAATCTTACACACCACAACACACGGTCATGCCTGATAAACTAGAAATGTCGTTTCACCAGGTATGACTGTCAATTACGTCATCCTTATGTTATGTATTCTGATTTTGAGGCAATATTACTTCCTGTAGACACGTGTCTACCCGACCCTACACAGTCTTTTACACAAGGCCCCGTCCCTTGTGGTTTTGCCTATGTCATTATCGGACCTAATGGTGAGATTCATTTGAAACATGTTTACAGGGGTGAAGATTGCGTCGAGATTTTTTTAAGGCTATTGAAGACGAGTTTGAAGTTATTAGATACATTAAGTCACAATTTGAAGGAATGTCTTTATCCGATGACGAGTCCAAAAGCTTTAATGAGGCAACTCATTGTTATTTCTGTGACAAACCATTTGTAAACAAATTTGATCCTAAAGTTCACGATCATTGTCATCTATCTGGTATTTACAAAGGCACAGCACACTCAAAGTGCAATCTGTATTATCAGTTTAAAGATGAATTTCCCATTGTAATACATAACTTGAAAGTCTATGATCACATTTTTTGTTTAGAGGTTTGAAGTATTTCACTAATGAAAATATTTCTGTAATACCGCAGAATAGCGAACATTTCACGGCTCTTAGTATAGGACCCTTCAAATTTATGGATTCCTTTTTATTTTTGCTGTCGTCGCTAGGTAATTTAGTTGAAATGATAACTACATTTCCTGTTTTAGAGGGTATATTTCCTGACTCCCATCAGTTGTTGAAACGTAAAGGTGTCTACATGTACGAATATATTATGGGGTTCGATAAGTTTGATGAAGCCCAGCTGCCCCCTAAGGAGGTTTTCTTTTCTACCTTAACAAACAGTCACATTACGGAAGAGGAGTATTCCTATGCCCATACAGTCTGGGACGCGACAGGTTGCACGACAATAGGTTCCTACCATGACCTTTACGTTTTAACAGATGTTGCGTTGCTAGCTGACTGCTTTGAGAACTTTAGAGATATTTGCATGAAACACTATAGGTTAGACCCTTGTCACTTTTACACCTTGCCTGGACTGAGTTAGGACGGAGCCTTGAGAATGACAGGCGTTGCATTAGAGCTGTTGTCTAGTGTTGATATGTACAATTTTGTAAGTAAGGGAGTACGAGGTAACGTTTCAATTATCCCGAAAAGGTTTGCCAAAGCGAACAACCCGCTTTTAGAGGACATGATCCATCCAAACCAATAACTTACATAATTTATTTAGATGTGACAAATCTGTATGGTTTTTGCCTGAGTACGCCTTTGCCGTTTTCAGGTTTTAGGTGGCTCACGGAAGAAGAGCTCGAGTCTTTCGATGTAACAAGTATACCCAAAGACAGTACTAAGGGTTACCTGCTACAGGTAGATCTTTCCTATCCTGATGTATTGCACGATTCACATTCTGACTATCCTTTAGCCCCCGAAAACATTGAGGTAACACAAGAAATGCTGTCACCTTTTAACGTCAGGCTTGCTCCACCTTCAGTCACAACGTGTCGTAAACTAGTACCTCATTTGGGACCTCGTAAAGATTACATTTGTTATCATAAAAACCTGATCTATTATTTAGAACATGGGATGGTTTTAGCGAAGGTTTCAAAGGGGATCGAGTTTACGGAACGGGCGTGGCTTATGCCATTCATTGACTTTAACACGAACAAAAGGAAGGAGGCCACAACAGAATTTGAGAGGAACTTCTACAAGCTGGCCGTTAATTCCATTTTTGGAAAATCCATGGAAAACGTGCGCAAGCGTGTAAACATCAAATTAGCTGCTAATGAGAGAAAGGCACTGAAATTAATGAACTCACCTTCTTTGGATTACTTTGATGTGCTAAGTCCTGACTTGGTGCTTTTCAAGATGAACAAGCTTAAAGTTACCTTAGATCGACCCGCACCTGTTGGGTGCTGTGTTTTGGAATAGTCCAAGCTTGTAATGTACAGATTTTTTATGATTATATGAAAGACAGGTACGGACACATGTGTAGTCTCTTAATGACAGATACAGATTCACTTATGATGGAGGTAGAAACTCCATATATTTACGATGATATGAAGAGTGCGTCACATTTATTTGACACGAGTAACTACCCCACCATCCTTTGTATAGTGAACAACCTTACTTGTTTAACTGAACACACAAGCCATTCTTACAACCAGGCTTGTATTCGCAGTTTTCGACATAAATTGTTTACCGTACTACAAAATAAAGTCGGACTAGCATGTTTTGTATTGGAAAACGATTTGTATTGGATATTATGTAATTACCAATTGTTTATTTTGTATATATTGTAAATAGAACCTATTGTACATAGGTCCTTTTTTTTGTTTAATACAACAATAAAACTTAAGGTTTTTGTGTTGGTGAGTATTGGTCTGACTCTTTTTTTTACCTTAGTGTTTGGTAGAATTGAACAGTAGTAATGATGATTGCAAGTGGGGTTGTGACGTCATTATCCTTCTCTGCGTGTAAAAGGTCGCCATTTTGGGGCTCGGCCATTTTGGGGAGACGTCCTATGGGCACCGCCATCTTGGACCGGACGTCATTACCCCTCACTGTGACGTCACTAATTTGTGTGTGAGCGCTGTAGGACTCTAACATCGCGTAAAGTCATCTACGGTCATGACCGTCCTTGGCCGGAAGTGATGCCAATGTGACCTCTTTAACCCCCACTGTGACGTCACTTCTACGTGTGTAATCGATGTAGGACTCTAACATCACGTAAAGTCGTCTACGGTCAAGACCGTCCTGGACCAGAAGTGACGCCATTTTGTGGGGGTTATGACGTCATTACCCCCCACTGTGACGTCATTACCCCCTGTGACATCACTTCCATGTGAGGCACGCATTCTATTACACTACTTAGGTTGTAGCCTGATGCATATAATGTCTAGTGGTGAGAGCAGACCAATAGCTTTTGCCTCCAGAAAATTAACAAAGGCAGAACAAGGTTATAGCCATTTTGACCGTGAAGCTTTAAGTGTAGCTTGGGGGGTTAAGAGATTTCACGAATACATTTATTGACAAAAGTTCATCCTTCAATCCGACCAGAAGGCTCTATTTTGGATTTTTGGTCCCAAAAAAGGTATTCCCCAAATGGCAGCAGCGAGGGTTCAGCGTTGGGCAGTTCTTCTGAATGAGTATTCCTATGATTTTCAGTACATTCCTGGAAAGGAAAATGTAACAGCTGATGCGTTGTCACGTCTCCCCCTCCCCAATGTTGAGGAATTTGAACAGGCTGAGGAGCAGTACAACGTATTAGCACTAGAAACCATTTCTAACTTACCAGTTTTAAATGAAACGTTAGTTGCTGAAAGTCGTAGGGATCCTATTCTATGCAAAGTATTTAGATACGTTCACCATGGCTGGCCCAGTGATTGTGATGACCAGGATTTACTTCCATACTTTACTAGACATACTGAAATAACAGTAGAGTCAGATACGTTATTTTGGGGATTCCGAGTCATAATTCCCGCAGCCTTGCAGAAACAAATGCTAAAAGACTTACGTAGTTCCCATCTAGGAATTGTTAAGTTAAAAGGTCTCGCACGAGCGAAGATCTGGTGGCCTTCTATGGACGCCGCTATTGAGCGTAAGGTAAAATCTTGTGCAAACTGCCAAGAGTTCAAAGAAAATCAATCACCAGGTCCTAAACACACCTGGGAATACCCGCTCAAGCCAAATGCCCGTTTTCACGCTGATTTTTGTGGCATGTTTTTGATCATGGTTGATGCCCATAGTTAAAAGCCCATTTGTCCGAAAAAGTAATAAGTATTATGAATACCCACATTGCGAGTATGGATTAATTGACGTACTTGTTACAGACAACGGCCCTCAATGGTGCTTGAGTTTGTTTCAAGATTGGGTAAAATCAAAGGGTATTCGCCACTTAACAGGGCCAAGTTATTCGCCATGGGTAAACGGCCTAGCAGAGGTTTTTGTCAAGAATTTTAAGAAAATCTATAAGGCTGCGAAAATGGATGGTCTCGGAATAAAAGACAGTATTAACACATTTATAGAATCCAGTAGAATTACGCTAAGTAGTACCACTCAAGCAACAGCAGCAAAACTTTATTTTAACGGTGAGTTTAAATCACAACTTGATTTATTGCTTCCGGATCCAATAGCAAAAGTGAAAGGCCGTCAACGAAAACAAATTGCTAGTTCACAAAATAAACCGTTGGTTAAGTTTACAGTAAACACGCCGGTGTGGTACTGTAACTTCAGCCGCACGTCTGACAAGTTATGGCTACCCGGAATAATAAATGCTGTATTACAGCATGAAATCTATAATGTTCTAATACAAACTAACGTAGTAGTGCATAAGGCAAGATGTCACTTACGATTGAGAGAGGATGAAAGCACTAACATCCAAGACGCAGTAATTCCTGTCAAGCCGTTGTATAAGCTAAGTCACGATAACTTGCCAAACGCAGCACAAAAAGCAGCAAATTCAGCTATGAATAATAATCCCGTTATTTTTTCAAGTCCGGCCAGAACTAAGCGTTCTTCCACTTCCAAGCCAAGTCATGTGGTTGTAACGCCCAATTGTCGTACGGGGAAATCTATTGGTTCCCGTCCTTTCAGTTTGTTTACGCCTCTGGCAAAGTCAAAGTCAATGTCACATAAGTGCAGGCGCACCGAGCCTAGCACCAGCCAATCAAAAGCAGACAAACGTCATAATCATGACAGTCATTCTCTTCAACCAATCGTTGAGAAGCCAGTAGGCGGTGTTATAGATGAATGTGTCGTTGAAAAACTTTTGTTTTCTTCTGACAGCGCGTCCCTCTTTGGACAAAATTCGGAAACAAATTTGTAGTCCTTTTTTAGCGTTTTTCAGGCTCTTACATCAGCGCTCCACCGAAAAAGGACACTTTTTTCTGAAAAAAAGGGCACTTTTTCTGAAAAAAAGGGCACTTTTTCTGAAAAAAAGGGGGCACTTTGCCATGAGGGCAGGGGCTGGAGCCCCCCCCTGCTCCCTTGTGTGCACGTCCCTGCCCAAAACCACCAGTAATGGATCACCTCGCAAATCAGTGCCAAACCGATGGTACCTGGCCCACAAGGAGCAATCTAGTAGAAAGTGGCAAACCATACAAGGACGTTCTAGCCCAGCCCAAGCGAGCCTGATGCTCTCGGAGCTGCACATGGCCTGTACAAAGATGAGACGCCCAACTCGCGTCCAACAAGAAACACTATTAAGAAGGCTCAGAACAGTCGTTGATGGATGCACCCCCAACAGCTGCCGCCCAGTTTCCCCACCAGCCCATCTTACACTCCATTCTTCCCCGAAAACCCTGCAACCAACAAGGTGCAGTTAGACAGATGATGATTGATTTATTAACTGAGCTACAACCATACCTGGTCACCAGCCCGAACAGAAGAATAACAAAATAGACTCCATGGAAAGCTAACAATCTGACCTTGATGGTGAAACACTAGCACTCTTCTTGATTTCTTTGGGTGAGTTCGAGTGAGCAATGGCCTTCCTGAAGAAGGGCAAAGCTGTGACGAGGCTGTATTGTTGGGAAAAATGGAGAAGCAGATGGGGATAAAGGAAAAAAAAGAGATGGTTAGGGAGATTAAAAGGTGGGTTTTTGAAGGGGAGGGGGACGAGTGGCAGAGAGTTGGAAGAAGGTGAGGGCATATGTTGTCCTCAAGGGAAAGGGAAAGGATTGGGGCAGGATAGAGAGTTTTAAACCAGTGGTAATTACGACCACTGCTTACAAGGTGGTTGTGTCGATTCTGATAAGTGGATTGCAGGAGGATTTAGAGGAAAGGGGGAACTGGGGGATGTCCCGAATGGGTTCAGAAAGGGAAGGTGGCTGGAGGACAAAGTGTTTGCGGTGATTCAGGCCATCAAGGTGGCGAGTAAGGCGGGGAGAAGTCTGTGAATGGTTTTCTTAAACGTGGTTAAGGTCTATGACCGGATGCAATGCTATTTTCTGGGTGGGTGCTTCGGGCTTTGGGGATCGGGGAGGGTTTGTTCACCTTGTCAGGAGGTTGTGTGAGGGGCTACGTTCATTGCTCCGTGGAATTGGAGCGGGTTCAGTGTAAGAGTTAACTGCGGCAGTGATGTGTACTTGATTGAGCTGGAACAGAAGCTTGCGGAATCGGGAGAGGATTTGGGGGGAAGGGGTGGCAGATATGTCAGTCCTGAGCTTCGATGATGGAGTCTTGAATGGGGAGAAAGAGGGGCTGCAGACCTCCCTGAGGATAAGAGTGGCATATGGGGTTGGATTGAAGGTGGCGTTTCGTGGAGAGAAGTCGTGTTATATGGTTTTGGTGTTGCGAGAGCTTTTGGTAAAGGGGGTGAGGTTGCGTGCGAGGCCTATTTATTTGAAGTTGATGAAGAATAAAGTGAAGAAAATGGTGGTAAGGGTTAAAGGTGCCTGTTCACCATTTCCATTGAGTTAAATTACAGCCAACTAGTGCAATAAAATTAAAAAACAACAACGTTTCGTCACGTGCTTTGAATAATTTGCGTCAGCCTTGTCTTTCTTGCTCGGCTTGCCGAGAGGAAGGACAAGTTTTAACTTTTTTAATTTGTGTGAACTTGAATGGACTCCTCATTTTAAGCTTGAGTGTCTCGGCAGTACACTGCCGTGCGATTTTAAGTGTTTTATTGAAACCTGATGACGGAGAATGGTTTCTCCAAAACGTCGTTGTTTTTGTTTTGTTGCACCAGTTGGCTTTAATTTAACTCAGTCACGGAAAGGTGCTCTTTCTTTATTATTACCATTTCGATAGCGTTGCCCACATTCTAAACACAGCATCCACGTTCCAGATTCTTCGTTACATAATAGACTGATGTGGGTCACGTGATCTCGTTTTAGTTATGAAAATCGTGATGCTGCAGCGAATAGTGTTGTTCCATTTTTTTTATTTACCACTATTTTCTTTATATTGCTCAAAGGTTCTACGGTGCTGCATGTAGGAGTTGAAAAGGTGCCTTTAAGTGGATGGTAAAGAAAGTAGCGATGTGGGGGTGCAATTGCTATGAGGTTGCGAGGATCCTGGGTATCATGCTTGTGGGTGGGGGTCGTCGTGTTAGCAAGAATTTATAGGGTTGGGGAGGAGAATTTGTGACTGGGACCCATACTGCAACGTCTTGGACACATTAATTTGTATTAGTTCAGTCTTAGTTTATAGAGGGCTCCATGTTAGAGATCAGTGGTAGAGATTTGCGGCCACGTTTTTCTTACTCGTCAAAAAAATCGATTGTTGCTGTAATTAATAAGTTAACATGGATAATGGTATGTGCACGTGAAGTATAAACTCTTCTAGTATGTAACCGGGCGTGCTTTGGACACTAAAAACTTGATTTTGGAGGGATTCTTCGGTTTTTGTTTTTTTAAATTTTGTCACTCCGGAATCCAAGATGGCGCCGAAAAATAAGAAAGATGCAAAGAAATCGTCAAATTCTCCGGGCAAGAGGAATTCCTTCAAGCTTGCTAAAATTGACGTGGAATCTGAATGGATACAGTGTGGAAAATGTGACGACTGGGTTCTGTTTCAAAACTCTGGTTTGAAAGGTGCATTTGAAGAAATACAGGATATAGATACCGTTTTTGTGTGCAAGATGTGTGGTGTTTTTGACGTCCTTGAAACGATCAAAAACGAGAAAGAAAAGTTACAAAGTGAAATCGTGGAAATTAGGGTTCAACTAAAAGCTAAAGACGAGCGAATTAATTCATTGAAACAGCTTGTTGAGTTGCTAGTGCCTGATGTTGAGTCTAGACTTGAAGAGGCAAAAGGTCATGTTGATAATGAGATGGAGAATGAAAGTAAAGCTCAAGAAAACGAACCTGGTCAAACTGGACAACACACGGAAGGTATGAAGAAAACATATGCTGACAAAGTTTCAGGTAAACGTTTACTTGAGCCACATAAGTTAATCACTGCCAACATGTGTACTACACTTGTTGAAAAGACATTGAAGGAAAGGGAATCTAGAAAGCTGAATGTTATTCTTCACAATGTGCCTGAAAGTGGGGATTCTGAAGGAAAAGCCAGGCAAACGTTCGATGTGTCTCAGGTAAAATGTGTGATGGAGAGGCTGGACGTTTCCAATAAAGTACACACCATCCAGTGCTACAGATTGGGTCAAAGGTCAACTGATGTTGAAAAAGCTAGGCCATTGCTGGTCAAACTAAAATCTTACGAGGAACAAGAACTAGTTTTACAAAAAGCCTTCCGCTGCCGTAACTTTTTTATGGAAAATGGTGCCAAGCAAGTTGGCATCTCACCAGATCGGTCCATGGAGGAGAGAAATGAGCTAAAAAACTTATATCGACAACTGCAAAACAGGGTGAACACCGGGGAGAAGGATCTGGTCATACGGAATGGGCGCATTATGAAGATAAAGAGGGAGAAAACTGTAGAACCCAACCAGACAACAAAAACTTGGTGGCTATGCTAATTAACTTTCAGAGTGTTAGAAATAAAGATGTGGAACTCAATGAATTGTTACTCTCTGAAGAACCTGATGTCCTGCTATGTACAGAGACCTGGCTGAGCGATGATGACCCTACGTATTACTGGTTTCCAAGAAATTATGTGGTGTACAGAAATGACCGGCGCACAAGAGGAGGAGGCGTCCTTATAGCAGTTAAAGATTCTTTGGTCAGTGAGGAAATTATTGTGTCTCCTGCTGGGAATGTTGAGACATGCTGGTGCAAAGTGTCAACGGCTACTGGTGTGTTTTATTTTGCATGTTTCTACAGGCCAAAAGAAAATAAATCTGCCATTGATGTCCTTTATGAACAAGCTAAGGAGATCATACCAAGAAACAACTCCAATGTTGTTATTGCTGGAGATTTCAATCTACCGGGACTTAAATGGCACGACGTAGAGTGGCGAAACCAGTGTAGCATTGTTCAACCTGATTCACTGCAAATGATGATGGACGAGTTTGCTCTAGAGCAGATCGTGGAGCAGCCAACTAGAAAAGACAATTGTTTGGACTTAGTTTTCACTTCAGTGGTGGCTGCAAGAGAGAGTGTTTCTGTCGAGGCAGGTGTTGCTGATCATTCCCTGGTTAGAGTAGTTTTTCCAACTAGCCTTCATCGTGTTGTGGAGGGTCCAAAAATGAAATGGAGGTATGATAAAGCGGACTGGCCAAAGATAAATCAGGATCTTGAAGAACTTTTCGTGACTTTTGCTGAGCGTACCCCCGAACAAACACTAGAGAACAACTGGCTTGCATTTAAAACAGATTTGAAAAGCACTATTGAGAAACATACACCGTGTGTGCCCGTGAAGGTGAAGAAGGATAAGCCCTGGATTAACGTCGATTTGAAGAGGCAAATTCGGAAAGGAAAGAGAATGAGGCAGCGTGCAAGAAAGACTGGAACTGTGACGCAGTGGGCAGAAGTTGGTTACCACAAAGAGACTACCAAACAATTACTCAGAGAAGGTAAAAGAGCATACCTGGAAAATTTGGGCTCGGTGTTTGCAAAAAATCCGAAGCACTTTTGGTCATATGTCAAACAATCAAAAAGAAAAGAATGTGGTATACCGGCTCTGCATACTAAAGACAAAGAGCAGGTCACTGACGATCGGGAAAGAGCGAACGAATTCAACTCCTTTTTTGAATCAGTGTTTACAATTCCTGACAACGGCACACAGGCTCCTACAGTGAATCCCAGATGTACCACCAAAATGCCCGATATTGATGTTACTTACGTAGGTATTGTCAAACTAATAAGTAACCTTAAAGATGGCAAAGCACCAGGTCCTGACGGAATTATTAGCACGATGCTGAAAGAAACACAAGATATTAGTGCCAAGTATTTATTTCATATATTCAGACAGAGTTTAAACGAAGGGACTGTGCCAACCGAATGGAGAACTGCTGCAGTGGCACCCTTACACAAAAGTGGTAAGAGGAGTGAGGTTGAAAATTATCGTCCTGTTTCACTAACATCTATTTGTTGTAAAATGATGGAACATATTATTGTAAGCAACCTGGTAAATCACTTGGAATCAAACAACTTGCTTTCTCAAAAGCAATTCGGTTTCCGCAAAGGTTCTTCATGCGAGATGCTTTTGCTAAGCATGATTCATGATATTGCTTTGGGTTTGGATAGAGGGGCATCTGTTGACCTTGTTGCTTTAGATATGGCAAAAGCATTCGATACGGTTCCGCACGATTTATTGATTTTAAAGCTGATAAGCTATGGAACCAGCGAGGCAGTGGTTAATTGGTATCGTGCCTTCCTTCGCGATAGAAAACAGTATGTTGTTGTAAATGGTGCCAAATCCAGTGAAGTGGAAGTTTCCTCGGGAGTGCCACAGGGATCAGTAAGTGGTCCCATACTATTCTTAATTTACATTAACGATCTTGTTGAAGAAATTACCTCAAACTCCGTCTTGTTTGCTGATGATGCAAATATGTACAGAATTGTTAACTCTGAACAGGACAGACAACTGTTACAGGCTGATTTGGACAAGGTGACTGCTTGGTGTAAAAAATGGAAAATGAATCTAAACATTGACAAGACTAAAGTTTTATTCATTACACGAAAACAGGATGTTACTATGCCAGACTATAGTATTGGGGGTAACGTATTACAGGTGGTTGACAAAATTTCTGTTTTGGGAATCTGTATAAACAACAAGTTGAAATGGAATGACCACATCGCCAATATTTGTACAAAGGCAACGTCTGATGTGCGATTTATAAATAGAGTATTGGCTGGTACCTCACAACAAGCCAGAGAAGTGGTTTATAAGGCCATGGTAAGATCGAAGCTTGAATATTGTAGTGCTGTGTGGGATCCTGCTACTGAGTGCCAAATCAGCGAGATAGAGAAAGTGCAGCGTCGAGGTGCTAGAATGGTCGTAGGCAATTATCGCAGAGAAGCCTGTGTAACTGGTATGATGAACTCACTGAACTGGCAGCCTTTAAGTGTAAGAAGACGTGATCGTAGACTTGGCCTTTTTTACAAGATATATCATGACAATACCATTCTCAATCCTGCAGAGTACTTGTTGTCACCTGACTATTTGGGGAGAGGTGACCATGTGAAGAAGGTTAGGCGCTTTCAATGTAAGTACGATGTACTGGCCGAGTCGTTTTTCCCAACAACAATTCGGGACTGGAATGGGCTTGCAAATGATAGTGTTGGTGCATACAATTATGAGGTTTTTTGTAAATATTTGTTGTCTTGTCATTTGCCTGCTTGTTGCAGCCATTCAAATGTGTAAATATTATTGGTTTTTTTTTTTCTTTGTTATTTTGAGGTTGTTTAATGCCCTTAGGCGCTACAACTAATTTAAATAAATAAATAAATGTGTTGTATGTGGGAATTTCTACTAATATTTTAGCCTAAAATTAAACTAAACTAAGCGAAAGTAGCTTGTTTTTAACTATTATTTACCCCAGCTTAGTTGTAATTTAGTTTACTTTAGATTTGGGCTGAAAAATTAACAAAAATTACCGGATGGAACATGTGGCGCCCTCTGAAAACTCGTACTGAACTAATACGGACGAATCTAACATGTTTCAATAGGGACCTTTTAGAGTTACAAATTCTCCTCCCAAACCCTATAAATTCTTGGTGTTAGGGAGTAAGGAGCGGGAACAGTTGGAGCAGTTCCAGAGGGAACTGGGTAGGAGGGCACTGAGAGCCAACTGGTTTATGATTGGAGAAGTGGTTAAAGAAGAAATGGGGTGGTCTGGGTTTGAGGCTCAGGAGGCGATTGCAAAGGTGGAGTTTGACATGGAGAGTATGTGATATGCAGAGGGGTTGGTGGTGCATGTGGTAGAATGTCACCAGGAGATGCAGTGGGTGGAGGAGTCTTGCAGGGAATTATGTGAGGGGGAGGGGCTGGGGAGAAGTGGGTGGAGGAAGGGGATTAAGGATGTGGAGGTTCAGAGTAGCAGGGTTTGGCAGGAAGTCGATGAATGGGAGGTATCAGGAAAAGGGCAGGTTGAGCTGGGAAAGTTGTTACGGATTGGGAAAATGTGCTGCTGTTTGAGACAAGCGGAGGAATCTGAACACCCGGCAGCTTCTCAGAAAGCGGGAAGGGAAGATGAAGATGCGACTTGTGGTGTCTGTGGTAATGCAGATGAAACCCACGTCCATGTTCTGGTCCAGGTTCTGTTGGGGATTGGAAGACCTCAGGAAAAGGGATGATTGGGGTCGGAGGAAGAGTAAGGGTCCTTGGCTGAGAGGAGGAAGAGTAAGGGTCCTTGGCTGAGAGGAGGAAGAGTAAGGGTCCTTGGCTGAGAGGAGGGGAGGGAGGTAAAGTGGGAAGAGGATTCTCCTGGGATGGTGGGAAAGGGTAGGTGTGAATTTGGTGAGTGTTAGAGAGGAAGGAAGGCGCTCGTGTTTGTAGTGTTACATTGATTTTGCGACAAGTGGCCGCACTCTGTTACAAAAACAAAAGGGCTACCTTAGCATCATTGTCATCATCAGGGGACACACCCCTAGGTGGAACTTGTTTACCTTTGTGTGCATAATTATCACTCTTTGGTGTCACTATTGTGTTCAATAAAACCTTGCTTAGCCCTCTCAACGGTGCCACTGATGTATATCATTCTTTATCTCTATGCCTCTGTTTGACCTAACTCCGCTAGTGTTGGCTCCTTATTTTTCATTAAACCACTAAGGCATTGGCACTGTGATGTGGCCACCTCCAACCTTGGAAAAAGGATGCCTTAAACATCACACTCCTCACTTGAGGGCGCTGTGTATCATCTCTACGAATTCTGGGACTGATGGCTTTGTTACGAACACTGTCACATCCGGAAAAAAAAACCTGATTTTATTGTAAAACATTCTTAGCTATTTAGATTGAATGAATTATCTAAATTTTATTGAAATTTATCTGCATCATGAAATTTACGAAATTTAAGTGGCAAATTTTAAGCTGCTCAAGAAGTTGTCGTAGACAAAGACATGGACCAGGCATGGTGGACCATGGGTGAACAAAGGCCCACGAGTTAGTTTTTTTTTTTATTCCGTGCGCAGGATAAAGTTGTAAGGTTATAAAAAAAAAAAAAAACGGAAGGCAGGGAAGCTTATTAGCTCATAAGGCCACTTCCAGTAGCATTTCACCAGTCGATTTTTGAACGAGGTTCAATAAGACTAGCCGCAGTAACATTAACATTGCAGTAATCCCACACCACATGGTGTTGTTTGTGGGTTTTCTTGACATTTTTATGTTTAATGCAGAAAAAAACATTATAAATAATGGAAAAGTTTATTGAGAAAACCTTCAAATACAAATGTGACATATGCCAAGAAGAATTTCAGCGAAAGAAAGTTCTTTTTGAGCATTTATGTAAACACTCTGGTGAGAAACCGTACATATGTGAAGAATGTGGTGCTTCATTTAGATACTCCAGCAATTTACGATCGCATCGACGTAGACACAAAGGGGTTAAAGCTCACAAGTGTGAATTGTGCGATGCCA
>JAHWFP010002101.1:44290-79410 GCA_023313725.1 Lithobius niger | reverse complement strand
AATGTTTTTGTGAATTTTGTAAGCCGTTTGCCTTGCATTAAATGTGAGTTGTGTTTAGAAACATGTTTGCGTTTATACGTTAAAATGGTAGTAGATCGGTTCACTTAAATTAGCCTCAACACATTCAACAAGAGCTAATGCTCGCGTGTGGTTCGAGAGTAGAAGACAAAGAAAAACAATTGAACTATAGCACTTTTGCACACAGAATCAAAGGTTAGGCGCCAAAAGAACAACAAAAAAACACATCGAAATAAAATAAAAAAAAATGCATCGATAAATATATATATACACGCAACAAATTCATGAAAAGGGAGATAAAAGCAGAATACAAAGAGTGAAATATATAAATCTCAAAGAAAACACGAGTAAAGCAAAAACAAACAATTTATAGTCAATAAATAGTTAATATAGTCAAAATATAGTCAACAATTGCTATTGTTCAAAACCAATTTTAAATTGTTGAATCACGTAAAGGCAAATAGTCAATGCTAATAGTAATAAATTGCAGACCCATAAAAAATAATAATAATAACAATGTTGGTTGGTTTGTTGCACATTTTTAGTCTGTGTGGATCCCAAATGAATCAGATTGCAGGAATGAAATTTGTTTACAACGCTTGATACACCAAAAAGTATTGCTGAGCCAAAATCTGCCGCAAATTGAACAGTTATTACGGGAGAAATAACAAATTTTCGCATTTATATCTAACATTCACCACGCTGATGGTAGTCAAGTGAACGGCAAATTAAATGTTGATTGCTTCTTTCTAGCTTATAACCTTTTCGACGTAACTAAATGAAGTAATATCATTTGATCGTTGCATTTAACCACTACAGGAAGAAACGCAAACATAAAAACCAAAAGGATTCCATTAACAACACACATAGTTTCATTTGAAAAAAGAACGCTTGGAGAAATTCACTTCAGCTTGGTGACGAAAGTGGCGTTTACTCTAGCAATGGGAATCCCGAATGTGAAACATGAAATCGTCGTTATCAAGGCAAAGCGGTACATATAAAACGAAATTATAGAGCAGAAACGTATTTTTTACCAAAGCACGAAACAATAGAGCAGTGACATAACGTAGGATTATTATATATAACTCTATGGTGCAGCCAGTAACAGGGTTAGCTGCAAGGGGCACTGGAGGAGGAAAAGAAGGCCGTCTTACTCAAGCCAATGCTATTAGACTGGATTTCTTAAGCCTATAACGCGCGATTTTTGTTGTTTGAGAAAACACGTTTTTCAAGCCTAAGAAACCCGCTCTCAAAGCACTGTCTTTACTAGAATTGCCGTTGTTTCCCCTTACATTTTAATCTAGTGCCCCTTGCAGCTATGCCCTCCAGATGCTATCTCGTAGCCAATATGACGTCACTTGCCGCTGCTCTATAATATGCCTGCATCTAATAGTTAAAGATTCCTCGTTGCCACGGTAACGTGAAGTCTCGAAACCGAAACCGCGTTGCATGAAGGAATAGGCCTACTCTCGAACCCAAGTTGTTAGCTGCTACTTACGAAATTAAATCGCCAGGGAAAAATTAGGCCTAAACGCTAGAAATTAGACCTAAAACCTAAAACTAGGGATAAAAGCTAACATACTTTTAACCTACATTGTGATGGGTATTACTTTTAGATTATTATAATAGAGATCGCTGTTGGAGTGAGTAATAGAGGTGTGTGCCTCAACGTTTTCGTTGGAGGGAGTGTCAAATTTGTTACCAGCGGCAGTAATGTAAACCTTTTGAAACTTGATTATTGTTAAAAACCATCGTACTGATGATTGTTTGGCTTGCGTAGTTCAATGCGTAATTATTTTGTTAATACGGACTACACTTTGCACAGCAGTTGCTGTAAACGTTGTATCATACAAAAACCCCATGAAAGTAAAGGGACCCATCAAGTTTTTGCCATAGAAAGAAGTGATATCAGAGGCAAAATGGCTGCCACCAAGTTTGTGGTCTGAACCGTGATCACTCAAGCTTAATTGACAACACCGAGGTGTAGCTAAGATTGAGGTATCATGGTTGGTACGGAAAACTTGGTGGCAGCCATTTTGTCTCTATCACTACTTTCTATGGCAAAAACTTGATGGTTCTCTTCACCCTTATGAGGTTTTTGTATGATATCACCCCTTTTGATCGTTTTATGGTTTTGCTTTAGTGCAAGTATTGATTGTGAGGTCCTAATGAAAATATAATTGTAAATCGTTTCTTGAACAGCCTGAAGAAAATCGTTAACTTTGGTATAATTAATGGTCGCTGTTTTATTTTTAGTCGGCGGCGATGGCGGTGGGCTGTGAAGAGAGGCTACAAATTGCTAAACAAACTAAACGCTAGAGCAAACGAAAGCCTATTAAAATAAAAAAAATATGATACGTAGCTTAGGTCTATACTTAAAAAATCTAAAATAAGAAGTCCAGCAAAGAGCTGCATGACGTCACACCAAACGGCATAGAGCCCAAGTTACCCGAGTGAGTATTGCACCCAGAGGTTTTTAGGAGTATTAACAAATCATTCCAATAAGTAATAGTTATTGGTTAAAAACTATTGGTTATCGATTTTTAAACCACGGCTGCGATGATTTGGCCGCGAGTCATGCAATACACTCGGGCATATACTCGGGCATATTCCGGGCAATATCTCGGTGCTTCAGCAATGATCGGAGGTTTCCGGATTCAAATCCTCGGATTTCTACTTATACCCTTCTAAAACGTATTTTGTAAGGTTCAAAATTCTACCGGTTCCCTACACGAGCAGTTTGCTTCAGATGAAGTATGACTCCAAAAACTTTATCAAACAATAAAAAAAAAAGTGTTAGTATTTTGTTCTAGTTGAAAACATTCAGACACACGCTAGTATGTCGCCAGCCAGGACGATTTGCATGTCGAGCGGCCAAATCATTGCAGCCGTGGTTTAAAAATCGATAACCAATAGCGAGTCATAATAAGAAAGACTTGATTGCCAAAATAAAAGGCAAAGGAGCAGGGAAAGGGTCCGAGGACCACTAACAACCATTCCCAATGAAATAAAAGGGGCTAATGCCGCCATTCACGAAATTCTGGTCGTCGAAGGAAGCCTTTGAAACGACATTTATTTAACAGTTTTCTAAAAGTATGTTCAGATAAGGCTGACACTGCCTCTTCAGTGAAAAGTCTTCCCCAAGGGCGCTCCTACATTGGGTCTGAAGCCGGGGCCCCCCCCCCCCCCAGAGGCTGGTTGCCCTTATTACACATAAAATGTAAAATGTAAAATGTAAAAAATGTAAGCTTTCCTTTCCAACAAGGGAAGAGATGGAGTGGAGACTTCTGCCCTGTAGACGTGTCACGTGATTTCGTGTCGTTGGTTGACCTTTTTGCCCTATTCATTGACTATTTTGCCCTTTCTGAGTTTTCTAGCCCACCCCTTTTTGCCGTTCTGCGGGCGCCCCTTGGTCTTCACTAAGCGAGTTCCATGCAGGAACAACCCTAGTGCTGAAGAAAAATTTCCTACAGTTTTTCTCGTACCGGGGAATCGTCAATTTAAAAGAATGGTCACTAGTAGTTGGCTTACTTCACAACTCGAAAAAAGGTAATATATTACGTAAAATTTGCATGTCAGAACAAGATCAGCCGGCCTTCAATCATTGTTTAGGAAACAAAACACAGAAACTTACTTCGATACTTCCATTGCCAAAACTCTTACTTTCCTTCATTTCAAAACTTGTGAAGTAAATTCAGCGTGGTGATAGTTTCGATCCTCACTTCAATCCAGACTCATAAAAGTGAAGTATGGTACGTGTCCGGAAGTCATTTTTTTTGTTTGTTTTACGTTTTACGTAAGAGTCGAACGTGCAATCAATTATATGCGTGAGAGAAAAAATATAAAAGTAACTTTTTTTTGTCGCAGATGACTGACCATGGTGTCTAGTAATTTGTTTATTGTTTGACGTGCTGGAACAAATAGGCGTATTTAGTCTATAATGATCTTCCAATTGGTTACCTGTCCGTTTGATATCAGAAACTTCAAATTGCTTGATTCCTGAACCTATTTAAAGTTTTGCCGAGTGAAAAACGAACGTTTCTCGAATATTTTGTTGCAAAATCAGTATGTAAGGAAAATAATTAGGAAAAAAAATTTCATTAACGGATATATTTAAATTATAGACATAAATATTTTTGGGATAGAAAAGTGAGAACCTTATGATAACTGAAAAGTATTGGAATATGGATCTTAAAAAAAATAAATAAAGAAAAGGTGCACACACACACAAAAAAATGGAAAAGGGTAAGTTTTGGAGACTTTCAGTGACTAAAACACTATAATAAAAAAACTATAAATTAAAAGATCAGTGTAACACGCTGAAAACACTAGTAATATACAGCAAACCATTTTCCCTGATATACTGAATGAGAACGTGAAATTTTAGGAAATTTTTAATGACTTAAAAGCCGATTTAGGCCGCTTAATTTATACGTGAAACATACGGAGTACGGTAATGTGTCTTAAGGGCACGTTTACACAACGCCTTGCTTTTGCATTCTCGCAGCTAGAATTTAATCTCTAAAGAAAGGGTGTCGTTTCCATGGTAACAACGTTACTTGGATTAGCTTAATCCGGTATCTTTGAATAAATTCTTGCAGTCTTATAATCCATGACATTAAGATAAATAATTCCACCTGACGAATTAATATTCCCAGTCGCTTCTGAACTCGCATTATTGACTGTTTTCGTCGTGAGCCGGCAGAGATAAAACCGCTGCCATGTTGGAATTTCAGATTATTTCCAGCTTCTAGCTGCGAGAATACAGATACGAGCCGTTGCGTAAACGCGCCCTAAGAGCTATTTATTATATATATACATATATATTTATTACATTATAATAAATAATGTAAGTTTGTTGCAAATGCAACCGGAATGGCAAGGACCTGGTGGTCACTGACTGCCATTCGATGTTAAAACTAAAAAATTTAAATTGCAAAAGTTTAAGAGTTTAAAAGTATTTATCGGGTGGGTTTTATTTTTGAAAAAAAAGATGGTGTTTTCGAAACGTTGCTCCTTTTCTATTTTCTGTTGGCATTTTTGGGTTTTTTGATTATTTTTACAGCAACCGTTCTTTCTTACGTAGTGGTCATAATGGCAGAAGGACTGCAGAGCTCGGCCTAGTTGTCTAAACAAGTTGCTGCGGTCGTTGACTGGAAGTGGCACACTTCCAAAATCCTGCCAGTCAGTATTGCTCAGGGTAGTCTGAGAGACTACCCTTCTCCTTCCACAGCTATGGGATATACTCAGGCATATTCTGGGCAATATCTCAGCGCCTCAGCAAATTCCGGGTTCAAATCCTCGGATTTCTACTTATACCCTTCTAAAACGTATTTTGTAAGGTTCAAAATTCTACGGGTTGGCCTACACGAGCAGTTTGCTTCAGATGAAGTATGACTCCAAAAACTTTATCAAACAATAAAAAAAAAGTGTTAGTAGTTTGTTCTAGTTAAAAACATTCAGACACACGCTAGTATGTCGCCAGCCAAGATTTAACAACAACATTACAGGCCGTCCTACCCAGATAAAATACAAATGAGCATGGCGACCAATAGACACTAGTATGTTTTACAGCTAAGGCAGTTTGGCTGCTTTCAGCCATCTGAGGATAAATGACAATGCGACAAAAAAGGTTGAAACTTGTTCGATAGGGAAACTTTGTTCACGTAAAACAATATAAAGTCATTATTAGTGACACAGCTTAACGGTTTCTTGTTTAAAAAATGGTGTGAATAACGTTGATATTTTCCTAATTACTGGCTATGGCTAGCGCCATTTCTTGTTTCACGAAAATAAATTCTTCCACGCGGTAAGTAAAGATGAAATTTTGCAGATAGCTGTAGTTCAACCGTAGAACGTGCCGTTTGCTGGATTGGGGGTTAGGGGAAGTATAAATTCAGGGTTACCAATCAACCTTCAAACTATTTAGAGGGCCGAATTACAGCATTTTAATTTTGCTTTTCAATGATATAACAATGAACAACAGTTTATAGTTTATGGTTTTTTTAAAGAGTTATAGAGCCCAGAGCCATATGCGCATTATCTTTACTAAACTGAACCTAAGCCTGAATATAAGCCGTAAATACAGCCTGGCTTGAATATTTATTTAAAGGGCAATTACATCCATTTTGACATGCATGCTTTACTTTTGGATCATTTACACAATAACTAAACACAAGAACTGCGGTAAGAATACGTTACGTACTTCCGATACAACAATTTAATTACTGCATCACCAAAACACGATACGGAGACCGCCATTGTTATGCTGGAACACGCAGAAATTAATGCCGACAGATGTCACTTTTCGATTTCGACTCGCAGCCGATTGAGATAGCTCTATTGGCTGTGAGAGCTCAAGCGTCCGACGGCCTTAGCTGGCCACTAAGAAAAAGAAAGGGACCATAAAACGGGATTGGCTTTACTATCTCGTAATTGCTAAGAAAATAAATGAACTTAATCAATTTGGACCCAAAATCTGTCATATGTACCCCAAAACAAAACTTGTTAAGGATTCCTGCCAAGCTTGTTGGCCATTTGAAGTCGTGATATCAAACGCCAAGCTCTTTCGCCTAGCTTATCCAACTGACTAAGACTTTAAACGCTGAATAAAATAATTGAAAATTGCACAGTAATTTTACCTAATTGGAACTATTACTCGGTGGGATTGGCTTGGTGAAAGAGCTTGGCGTTTGATATCACGACTTTAAACGGCTGAAAAGCTTGGCGGAAATCCATAACAAGTTGTATTTTGGGTAGTTGTACTTCCAGATAGTGTTTCTTATCTGTGTGGCTTTTCTTATATTCGCTGGAATTTTACATTGAGTAGTGAAGACATAGCAGTAATGTAAGACTTTGAAGTGATGAAGACTTTACATTAAACAATATAGTTAATTCAATCAGTATCTTTTGAATCTGGGTAGCTTTAGTTGTTGGTCGTTATAGAATCGGCCTCATGCGATAATATGATAAAACAGACACTGTTCTGAGTTACGTTAATTTATGTATAATTAAAAATTGATGATCACAGCTGAAAGTGACGTCACAGTCAGTGGAAGATACTTGCTAGTGTGGTTCATCTATGAATGACGCAATCTGATTGGCTGGGAGGTTGCTAGGCCACTGCTACTATGTTCCACGATGGCGGCCCCCACATGCATAATTTTATGCATAATTAAAAATGTATGATCCCAACCGGAAGTGACGTCACACAATGGGATCGGATTGGCTGAGAGGTTGCTAGACCATAACGTTGCCCACGCATGGTGATGAGGTGGATGAGGGCCCAAGGCCGACTGAGTTGTGAAAGAAGCATGGCGTACTGTGTTGGGAAAAAAAGGCTCTGGCTCTATAAATATAAAAAAAAAATTGAAAAAATGTTGCTCGCCTGCCTAGCGCTTATTTTCCCGAGACCGACATTGAGCCAAGGCTAAGAAACTAATTCTTCTTTATTGTCTATCGTTACTTCCTTATTTCCTCTCATTTTCCTGAAGGTTTTTCTTCCTCCCCACCTTCCATACTCATCTTACAAAATGGATAAAGACGAAGCGATAAGACAAACGTGTTATTACGAGAAGTGCTTCTATTTTTTAATACTCAAGCTTTGCACGCAATATGTTATGTTTCTTCATCATATTTATTTGCACCACCGTATTTGTTTCACGTGTAATGCAGACTAAACACAGACCGGTGGTAACAATAAACGAAAGAAACATGGCGGAGTTAAAATTGCATAACACGTTAATTTCATCATGTTTATTTCGTTCATTATTACCATTGATCAGGCAAAGATTTAATTACAGAAAAAATAATGACCATGTAAAGATTGTTTTTATTGTACATTGTATGAATCTTTGTTTGATTTCTTTTAACAGTGGCGATAATATACGAACAAATACGGCGAAGTTAACGCTGCAATGAGCAATGCACAGTGTCCATTTCCAGGTCTTTGTATCGTTAATTTTGTCGTATTTGTTTGTTTATTATTGCCATAACACAAAGATTATTATTGTACTACTTAATTCAGTGAGCACAGCAAGAGTTAGATTTTCGCCAATTCTGGGTTTTTACTTGTAGTGCATGGAATGCGCAAAAGTGGCGCTTTACATCTCCCCATCCCTAAGTTTTGCGTAGGAAAGAGAACATTAACCCCATGTACCACCTTCAGCTCCTAGACAACATGGCATGATTCAAAACACAATAATTACACTATTTATTTTTTTAGGGCCCTAATTACATAGTTAACTGAGGGTTCCTACCAAAAATCTAGCTAATCCCCTGTGATAACAGGATTTGCTTCTTACTCATCTTTTGTTCTCCTTACAGTGAATATATACATTAAGCATATATAAAAAAAACACAACGTTCAGTCGCCTGACCCACTATATATATGCAATCATGGAACCTCTGCTAACATTTGTAGCACCAATGTGTACATCAGAGAGAGAAAAAAAGTAGTTCGTTCGTTTCTCTCCACGTGCACTAACTTTGAAGGGAGGAGGGAGAGGCGTGGCACTGATTTCCAAAGACACTAAAATTAGTTACACCCGACACTTGTTCCTTTGGTGCTGTCCTCTATATCTCTCTGCAATTCTTCCCAGCTCGGTCTGGTTGTGGTGGTCAACTGGTAAAATGATGTGTTTCTTCCAAAAGTTCCGTGGATGCCGATCGTTCAAGTCACATCATCGGTCCTGTTCTTCCCCCCCCCCCCCATAAGCCATGAGGCAGCAGAGGTGAGTGTGTACGTGGGTCTTCCATGTGGATCTCTGGCTTTAGATTGGCAGACGTGGTGGTGGGTGGCAGGTTAGGAACGAAACTTTATGATTTCTGGCAGCTCCACGGCGTAAAGATGACAATTCTTGAAGTTTGTTCAATGGATTGCATTAAGCCATTAAGCGCAGTATGGATAAATCTTGGAATGAAGGCTATAACCGCACTCACCGTGTGAATGAGTACGTATTCCTCGGGACATCTGTCTACCATCCATGGGCCATCCTGGCTTGGATGAGTGCTGCAATCTGGCTTGGGTGATGGGGATCGAGGGGTACATCTGCTAGGATGGGCCTTGTCTTCTTCCATGATACCAAATCACAGGTACCTAGCCGCTCATGGTCATGGTGGGTGTTGTGTGGTAGGGTCTCTTGAGGTCGGGGTCAATGGCACCAAAGTGTGGGTCAGTTGGTTGCCCGGATGCCAAGCAAAAGAAATATAAACATTAGGTAGCAGGAGGCACTTTTCCAGCTGCCTCCTACCAATAGTAGTCCATTTCCCTTTGGCTGGCTGCTTCATTTCTTTCGGCATACATTCCGCGATGATTTCGTCGAGAAATTCGTTACATTTTTTGCTGCTGGCGATCTGAATTTGGTGCCAATTGTTGGGGGTTTTATGGGCAACGTGACAGATCCAGGTGGCCTTTTTTCCCTCCCATCAGGTTGCGATGCCTGATCTGACTTGTAAGGTTGCTCCCCATTCTTTGCCAAACTCAGCAGATTCCTGATTCGCCACACTTCCTGCCTGCACAAAGTGAACCAAAATCAGGAAAATTCTGCATGCACCACTGCACCTTCTCCTGCTTGGTTGTAACCCAGATCTTTAATCCTTTAAGAAGACAAAGGTCTGGGAACCTTACCTAACCATTTTTGATCTACGTAGGGGAATGCATAAAAAGTCCGATTACTAAACCCAATCTGTGGAATGTGATGCGACCTTGGAAGGAATAAAACTATTTTATCACTGTTTCCCATGCCCCAAACCTTTCACCGATTAGTTGGATTAAGGTGAAATGTGAATTCCACATTTATGTACTACTTTGGTTTTTCGGAGTTACCAACTGGTTGGTTGTGCATAAAAAAAAAATTCATCAATCTGCAGCACTCCTATATGCTATTTCATGTTGCTCCAAATTTTACTACTTTCATGGAATCAATTACTAGCACACAGCAGAGAAGTTTAAATCTTGCATTTTCTTGGTTTTAGGCAAAAACCGACCCAGGACGCAATTCTGGCCAGGAGCTAAATTCGTCAGGGACTACGAGTAATGATTTCATTGCTTGTTTTGTGGCTGGAAGTGGTCCAACGAGATCCACAGATACTCTTTGCCAAGAGACATCAGGAGGATTAATTGTCTTATTAGGAGACCTACAGTTTTGGAAGTGTCAGTTTTGCATTTCTGGTAAATTTGGCAACTGCGCACTTACTCCACAACGTCCTTCCGAATGCCAGTCCACCCAACCAACTCTTGGAGATTTTTTTGTCTTTGTAGATGCAAAAATGTTCTCCAAATGTTGATGAATGAACTGTGGCAATCACGTGGTGATTTAGTTCTTTTGGTAAATACGCTCTACGGAATGTATTTCCTGTGGCTACGTCACACGCTACGTTGAACATATACATTACACAAGGTATGAGTTTACGTCCTTGGACATGTTGGGAAATCACAGGTCTAAAATCGAAATGGAGGCATCTGAAGAAATTTCAAACCTCTTATCCAAGTCCAGAAGAGTTAAAACACAGTTTGCTAGACTGTCTTTCAACTGCTGGACAGTGTCTGATTACGGTTTTTGCCACTCCCAGGCTGTGTTCCCTTTAAAGAGTTTGTAAAGAGGTGTACCTTGACGTGGAAATCTTTGATGAAGGCTCTGTCAAAGCCTATCATTAATAAATTTGTTTATTTCCTTTTTTATAAACTTAAATTTATATTTCCTAGGGATTTAAGGTAGGTGTTGTAGTCTTATGAATCCCTTAGAGATAATTTAAAGATTGAAACCTCCACTCCCAACCTTGTAAAAAGTAACTATGGTGAGCCTTAAAAAACTTACAGATGATGAATTGTGCGTTGGCACGGTAGAATTATCTCAACCCTTATTACTAGGAGCTAACCCTTATTTTTAGAAGCTAGAATCGAGGACAATCAAGTGAAGGAAAAGGAATTCGTTAAATTGCTACCAGCAACAAAGCGATCCATTTGAAAAAAAAAAATGTATCCTAAATTATCAATTCGTTTTAAACGCACTACTAATACTGTGTTCCTCTGTAAGGAACGAGGTGGCCTGTTTTTCTATTGGAATAATTCAGTTACGAATTTAGTGAGTCTGAATTACATTACCAATGCCCAAATTAAATTACTACAAGCTATATTATATGTTGAGTATGTCAAAATCACCACCCCTAAAGTTGAAAAGGCATGCTGCAAGTTGATGGCAATGAAATCACAGTTGTTGAAATCAACTGATCGAAATTAATTAATATTTATCTTTTTTTTTTCATTCTACTCCTCCTTCCATTCCTCCTATTTTTTCCACACACGCCAGTGTTAATAAAAATTGAAAGTGTTGGCATGAGTCAAGTTGACATTGAACTCAGAGAGTCATGGCTGCGTTTAATGAATTAATTAATAATAATAATCTTTATTCAAAGAGTGTTGCCGAAGGTCTATAAAAGTCCTTGTTTGGCTACACATTTAGACCATTTCGCAATCAAGATAAAGAAAAATCTATACAACAAAATTAAATCACACAGTATGGTAAAAAATATAAAAATAATAATAATCACAGACACAGAAAAAAAAAAAAACATAATAATTAAAAAATAAAACTATACCTTAGTTGTTAATTAGCCATTCTTTTATTTTGTGTTTGATTGAAGTGTACTGAGTTAAATTTAGTAATTTTGATGGAATTAAATTGAAAATTGTTGGAATATAATGATCTTTAGTTTTTGAGCCATAATTATTTTTAATTAGTGGAATATGGAACCTTAATGTTTTATCGCGAAGGAAACCCATTTTAAATTCATCTTTAATTTTTAAATCGTTGCAAAAGTAATTTTTATGTATAATAATATAGTTCCTCAATTTAGTTACATTTAAAATTCTGTGTTCCTTGTATAATTCTTTAGTAGATTTGTAGTGGTTATGTTTTCTGAAAAGAACCTTTAAAATTTTATTTTGTACCTTTTGTAGCCGATCAATAAGGGTTGAAGAAGCAAAACCATACACTTCAATACCATATCTAAGATGACTGGTAACCAATGCATCAAAGACGATTCGTTTGTTCTTATTATTCAATAGCGATTTAATTTTATAGAAGAAAGGAATCATTTTTCTAAGTTTAGTGATCAGAAGATTAATGTGATGAACATGTTTCCAAAAATTGTCGACCCCAAGTCCAAGATACTTACTTTCAGTAACTTGCTTCACCTTGGTACAGGTTAAAGTACAGTTTGAATAATTTAGACAGTTTTCTGTATGAATATATAAATCGGTACTTGAATATTTTCGGTGTGTAGAACTTATATCAATTGAACAGGTTTTGTCTTCATTTATGAATAAATCGTTAGTCAAAAACCAATAGTTTAAATTATCAAAATCTTCTTTTAGGTTAGATTCCATAATTAGTTTATCGGACTGGATGGACAGCAAAACAATATCATCAGCAAAAAGTATTATTTCGCATGTTTTTATGCAGTTCGTGATATCGTTTATGTAAATGCTGAATAAAAGAGGTCCTAGGACAGAGCCTTGAGGTACTCCGAAGCAAATATCACTTGGATCACTGGTATTGTTACAAATTTTGGTACATGCCTTTCTGTTATTCAGGTAACTCTTGAGGATGTTAAAACATTTACCCCTAAGCCCATAATTTTGACATTTATTTAAAAGTTTTTGATGATCAATGGTATCAAAAGCCTTCTGTAAGTCAATCAGCACTGCTTTAATGTACTTGCCGTTGTTAAGGGAAGAAGAAATTAATTCGTTAATGTGTTTTAATGCATCTTCAGTGCTTCGCTTTTGTTTAAAACCATATTGCTTACTTGTAATAATATTGTGTTTGTTCAAAAAGTTCAAAATATTTTTTAAGAAAAATTTTTCAATAATTTTATTAATGTTAGAAAGAAGTGCAATAGGTCGGTAATTGTCTAAATTTATCTTTGTACCTTTTTTGTAAATCGGCCTAAGAATTTGAATTTTCAGTTCATCAGGCCATTTTTCAGTGTCGATTATTGAATTTATAAGCTTAGAAATAAAGATTGATGAATTTTCAATTGAGTCGGTAATATGAGACATTAGTATACCGTCATTTCCAGTTGAATTGTTAATCTTCAGACTTTTGATAATGTTAGTAATCGTGAAAGGGTCACACTCATAAATTACAATAGAATTTTTCACGTTTTGGATATTCCCCATTTGATTGTCAAGGTATTTATTGGAGTTGAGCCTTTGTTGGTAAGAATTACGTAATTTGGGAACAACGTTGGAGAAATGTTTATTTACTCTATCGCTTAATGTCTTAGGATTATCATACTTAAAAGCTTTTAGAATTTCCTGATCTAAAGATGTCTTCTGTTTTTTGTCAATAAATTTGTTTAGATGTGTCCAAATATTTTCTTTTTTATTATTAGTATTATCAATCAATTTTGTAAAGTATTTTTGTTTACACTCATTTACTCTTTTGGCTACTTCTATTTTAAGCCTATTGTATTCTTTCAACTTTACAGTATCAATGGTGACGTTATTTTTAATACGTTTCCACATTAAATTTTTTTTATTTATTAGGGCCACAAGACCTTCGGTTATCCATGGTTTTTTTGCTCTGGACTCCTTTTTGGTATTTTTCCCTTCGGTAGTATTCTCAGTGTAAATTTTATTTATTTTACCTTTGATAACATTGTACATTTCGTTTGGATCATTACAAAACTTATCTAAACAAAGCCAATTGATGTTTTTCATTTCTTTAACAATGTTTTTATGATTTAAAATAAAAATTTCTCCTACTTCATTCTCTTCTTTAATATCATTTGGCAAATCGATTTTCACTGCAATGTAATAGTGATCAGCTAACTTTTTTTCTACACAAACACCAACGCAGTTTAGTACTTTTGTTCTTATGAAACAGTGGTCAATGCAAGAACTCGTAATTTGGTTTCCGTATGTCTCAACTCTAGTAGGTGAGTCTATTTGAGCAAAAAAACCGTTAGATGCTAGTTTATTCAAATATTTATCAGTTGTTCTGCACTCAGCACTCTTTTTTTGGTTCTGATTTAAAATATCAAAATTGATATCACCAATTAAACAAAAATTTTCAACTGTTTCGTAGTTTTTAAGTATTAAACCTAAATCAGAAATGAATTTATTTTTATTTGTTAGAGTAGGCTGTCTATAAATAATCAACAGGGTCAGTTGAATATTACTAATCTGGATATTTGCTAATATTGCATCATTACTATCAATTTTAATATTTTTCACAGCTGGGGCTAAGTCTAATCTCGACTCTCTCACAAGAAGTAAGATGCCTCCACCCCGACTAGTAGCTTCTCTTGTGCACCAGAAAGTTTCGTAGTTATCAAGTGAATATAATTCAGTTTCGTTTTCCTTAATACCAATCTCGGTCAAGCATATTATATCAAAAATAATATCAGTACTTTGCAAATCGATTTTAAGCAGTTCCCAGTTTTTCCTGAGACTCCTAATGTTAACGTGCAAAATATTAATGGAATCATTGTTACCATTTAAAAAAATATCGTGGGCATCACAAAAATCGTTTCTTATCTTATTTACGTAGCTGAAGGTGTTTGTTGGTCGTTTTCAGATTGATTCATTCTATCAAGAACTTTAAAGTCATTTTCACATTTTATGATGTGAATTGACTTTTCTTTTTCATTTTTTCTCAGCCTAAGTTTACCTTCCTTGAACCATACAAATTTATAACCATTTTGCTTTGCAAATTCTTTTGTTCGCCAAAAGAGTTGTCGGTAGTAAGGCGTCATTTGCTCATTAAGATAAATTTTCGTTCCATTTCCACTCTGGAAACAATCGTCGTTAGTGACGATTTTTTTCCTGTGTTTTACCCAGAGGTCTCTGTCATGTCTAAATTTGAACTGAACAATGATCGCCGAAGTTCCTTTATCATTCCTAGATGGCAGTCGGTGCATTTTGTCAATTTGGATGATGTTATAACTGGGTATCTCAAAACGTTCAGCTATTCTTTGCATGGTGTCAGCTATGTTTTCATTCTTGCAAGTTTCCACAAGTTTCTTGCAAGTTTCCAATGTTTACTAAATTACCAGATTGAGGAAGAATTATCACATGGATTGGTAAAAGTCAACCTTTCAAACAAGTTTCGTTGTAAGGCGAGAGCACAATGCTGACCCCACGGTTCTTTATTTTAAAATTAAAATTAATGATGGTTACGAATTAAAAAAAAAAAGACTCCTGTAGAGCAATTTCAATTTGGATAAAATCGTTCAACAATATTTGCTTATAAACCAGTCATTTTGTTGCTGGGTTTATCAAACATTTACTTTCAAATAAGCCTTTTAAATCAAGAGACACGCTAGTGTGTCGCCCGCCAAGATAAAACGATAACATCCAGATAATATGTATATATGAGCATGGCGACCACTAGACACGTTGTGTCTTTACAGCAAAGGGAGTCTGGTTGTTTTCAGGCATGTGAGGATAAATAACAATGCGACAGGAAAGGCTGAAACTTGTTTGATTGGGAGACTTTGGTCGCCTGACAACATAAAAGTCACTGTTAGACCCATAGCTTAACGTTTTCTTGTTGAAAAAACGACGTGAATAACGTTGATATTTGCCTAATTCTTACTTCTAACGCTTTTTTGTATCACGAAAATAAATAAAGCTGGTTCTTAGCTCATTTAACAGGTATTGCTCTGAAGATGTGCCCTTTTCATACGGACCTTTCTAATTGGTCAAATGGTTCAGGGGTTAGGGAGCTCCAAAGTTCCAAATTGATTGTTTTACATTGTTTTAAACATTGTTTTTATGCAACAATACCAAACTGACAATTACAGAAATTCATGCGTTTGCCAGGAGATACTGCAATACTAATAAAACTGCTAATCAAATGAAAAAAGGTGACTGTTGTTCTCAAGATCTATAGAAACCAAAAAAAAAGAAGAAGAAAAAGAAATGGACCAGAAAACTAGATTGGCATTTCCATTTCATAATTACTAAGAAAAAAAATGGATCAATTTGTACCAAAAATTACTGATATCTACCCCAAAACAAAACTTGTTAAGAATTCCCGCCAAGCTTTTCGGCCATGTGAAGTCGTGATATCAAACGCCAAGCTCTTTCGCCAAGCTAATACCACGGACTAATACTTCAAACGTTAAATGAAATAATTGAAAATTGTGTTGTAAGCAAATTTCATACATTTCAATTAACTTTCGAACTATTACTCGGTGGGATTAGCTTGGCGAAAGAGCTTGGCATTTGAGATCACGACTTCACACGGCCGAAAAGCTTGGCGGGAATCCTTAGCAAGTTTTGTTTTGGGGTAGATCAACGAATTACACTACAACAAATGGTTAAAGTGGTTGGGTGCCCAAGATGTGGACACTAAGTTCAACTCCCATCATGATTTTCTCTCAAACAGCATA
Source organism: Lithobius niger (assembly GCA_023313725.1). NCBI lineage: Eukaryota > Metazoa > Arthropoda > Chilopoda > Lithobiomorpha > Lithobiidae > Lithobius > Lithobius niger. The sequence goes on along the minus strand of JAHWFP010002101.1, from coordinate 62,988 downwards.
CTAGATAAGTTTGTTCCCTTTCCACTGTGAACAAAATCTTTCCTGATTAGGCTAGGCCATGCATATTCTGGTGAACAAAATGCAGCATGCTTACCAGTCTTTCAGGAATAACTCTACTCCGAGCTCACTGGCCTCTTACAAGAATGCTCTACAATGCTGCCATTACTGCATCCATCAGGACAATTTTGATTACTAAGAGGCAGTCATTCTTAAGTCTAAAGGTAAACCCAAGCTCATCATCGGCTAGAATACAAGATTTTCCCCTGCCTGTTCCCTTAAGAATCCAGATCGTTCTATCAGCAATAATTACCTATACTGTTCACCCCCTTTCCAGACTGCGTTGCTTAATCAGCCAATCTCCTGCCCTGATAGCAATCACTATCCTTGAAACTAGTGAAGACTGTAAAGCACTGATGAATACTAAAGAAAATACTTCTAGTGAACCGGATAACCTGTCCCCATAGTTTTCGAAGAACTTTGCCGAATCAAACAGTATCACGCGTAGTATTATTTTTAATAACTCCATCCAATTCTGCAGCTTCTGAAACTCCTAGAAAGATACCAACATTACACCGATTTTGAAAAATTCATATTGTTACTCATTCATATTGTTAATAGCTACCGACTCATCAGTCTCCTCTCCGTTGTCTCAAATCATTTAATGTATTTTTAAACAGAAACCTTATCATCCAGTGCAACGATCTTAGCCTTCTCCACAAATCTCAACGTGGTTTTCTTCCATGTAGAACCTGTTTTACAAACATTCTCCAAACATATCAGAATATCACTAGCGACCTGACCATGGTGCTCTTTGCGATTTGATTTTTTTCCCTTTTTTTCCATGGCATTTGACTCTATCTCACACACCCTCATACACCATTTTTATATCAAAACTGTCAGAATTCGACTTTCGACCCCCACACTACCTCCTGGATCAACTTGTACCTGTTCAGTTGGCGATAATGGATCATTCTCAGCCGTATCTTGCCCTTGGATCCCTGTACCACAAGGCTTTATTCTTGGTGATCTTCTCTTCAACAACTTCACAAGCAATCTCTCCTGTGCCACCTACTCTGACATCATTTTGTTATGCGGATGATTAAACTCTTCTGTCCATTGCATCTGTCCATCGCAACTTTACACATTGATTCCTTTTGATCAGGGATATCTCTCCTGAATACAATTGGTGTCGCCAGCCACTTAGGACCTGTCATCTGCTAGTAGACTGTCAACATCTTGTTGGTGTGTGGCACCCAAGCCCTACGAGATGACTCTGGGACAGGCAGCCACTATGACTACGAAAAGCCCCTTAAAGGTGCTTCACTGCAGTACGAGCGTGGGGGGCAGCAGTCTCGCAAGACATGCCCATACACAAGCGCACCTTCTGGCAATGTTTCGACAGCTCGTTCGCAGTATAAATACGAAATAAGTTATTGAAGCGAGATGAGAAAGGAACAGAAAGCCACGAGCCACACACGAGGCAGGTGTGGTCTCAATCTGTTCTAGCCGTAACCATTAAGCACACACATTTTTGCCGTGCCGCAGGTGTTCATCACCATTTCCATCTTCCGCGAGACTTGGTGCGTCAGTTGAGCAACGAGTCTGCCCTACTGTCCGGAATTTTTAATTTTTTGTGTGGGAGATAACAGATATACAATAAGATCTAGATTTGGGGTTTGTTTAATATCTCTGTAATGTGTGCACAGTGGCAACCTGGACCACTGCACTGTGATTGAGGTTGGAGCTTATGACCCACCTGTCGACGTGCATAAAGTCTCATTCCTCCATCGCATCTTCACACAGCTCCAAGAAGACATTCGTCAAGTTTAATTCCAGGCTACGAACAGGACTCATTCCCTGAACCTGGACAAGTGTGTTGGCTTTCACTTACGTATCATGTGCATTGGAAAAAACATCTTGGTCAAGCCCTCTCACATGGATTTGGGTGTCCTAGTTGACTCGACACTCAAATTTCTAACCCATGCTGACTTTAGCTCAGCAAGGTTTTGCGAAAAGCCCATTTCACTCTCAAAAGGTTCAGCAGGCAGCTTTCCTCGCCTCTGTGAAAAACCTTAATCCTAGGCTGGTCCTCGAACATTCCTTGCAGGTGTTTCACTCATGTTACGATTCTGCCACAGACTGCCTGGAATTGTGCCACAGACACTTCACCGGATGGTGTCGTTCTATTTGTGTTCTGCCATATACCGAATGCCACCGTTATCTGGACCCACCCCTCGGTTAAATCCAGAATTTCCAGTAGAGAAATTATCCTTGCCTGTGAGTTTACGAAACAACTCCTGGACATTGACACTTCTACTTTTTTCATCAGATTGCTCACCCTACCGGAGGGCACAACCTCAAACATTTTAGGAACATCTCCAAGTTGAACAACCACTATTGATTCTTTACTTGAAGAGTTGTTGTCCCATGGAACTCACTACCTACCTACATTGCTTTGGCACCCTCTGTCAATGCTCTCAAGGCATGGTCTGAAGCCATTTTGTAGGGTCTTCTTTGGATTGGGGAGGGTGGGCAATCATGAGTCCTTGACTCCATGCTTACGTTTTCTCTAGAATCTTCCATTCCATTCTATTCTATTCCACCATCAGCCTTATCCTGTACTTGAAAACGTGGTCCATTTTCCATACGACTAGAAACGTTGATGCGGACTACTACTTATTTAATTCGGTCACAGTAAATTATCGACACGTAACCTCAACATGCAGAAGGAACACTTTCCTTGTTTTTCTTAATGGAGGCCAGGGGGTCTGAATATTTTCGGATCTAGAAGTGGGGGAAAGGAGACGCCAGATTGTTTTCTGGGTGTTCGAAGGGGCAGGAAGTCATCGAAAATTAGATTTTCAATTCTTTCAGGCACCTACACCTCCTCCCTCGAACGCACCAGGTCCTAAATATGTCGGTCCCTTAGTGCAGGGTTGGTTTCGTTATGACTTGTTCTTTACGACTTGTTCCTTACAATAAGAGAAAATTTGCAAGATATGCAAGAAAATTTGCAATGTATGGAACTCTCAGAGTGAATGAAATGAAAATGAAACAATTGTTGCGGCCCAGTTAAGTTGATCACTTGAAATCAAGCTGCTCTCACCCACAGAGACCTGCATATGCTGCTTTATTGTGCTAGAATCTATATATATAATACGCTTAGGTTGGGCAAGCAAATTCATCATTATGCACTATAATGAAAGAGGGCGAGCGACCGACAATGACAAACAAACGGGTGTGGCCTGTAACAATCAGTAATAATCGAAATATTGCTTTAATAATGCTACCTCTTATAGCCGACGTGAAGAGTTTCAAATGTTGGTTCGGTAACAATCACTGCATGCACGACCGTTGTTGGGTTTATTGCGCCTGGTATCAGAACGGAGAAATGGGCAATTGAGCGTGCTCCATTGAAAACAGACATTTACTTCCATAACAAAACAAATCAGCACGGGTTAAAATGGAGGGGGAGCAGGGATGGGGATATTCAGACCACCCAATAGGGGAATCCGGGTCGGAGATGGGGAAGGCGGTGCGGGACGGGAAAGGGGTTACCGGGGGGGGGGGGATGGGGGAAATTAGACCATACAACTGGGTAGGCCGCAGGGGAGTTCGGAGGAGGAAACAGGGGGCGGTCGACATCCTTTTTATTCCATATTGCCCACTACAGTATTTCGTTCAGGTATGCGGGAACCGGCTAGACCGGCGTATGTTACGTACGCCGGGGGTACAGTTAGTTCTTACTAAAAAGCCTGATTAACACCTGAATGAATGGCTGACTCAAACTAAAATAGCTTCACAACACTTTAATTACGTTACTGCTACGTATACAAAGAGAGACTACAAAGCTCTACGCAGGGTTTCCATAAGATGAAAAAATCCCATTATTACGGAAATTTGCCAATTCAGAGGAAAAAAGAGGGAAATTCCACGGCTGAAAAAGCTCTGCCAGGTTATTGTAGCATTCGATTCACCATGTGACTTTTGCTTTTTTAGCTGCGTGATGTGTAATATTTGTGACGTCCATTACTATTTCTCGATGCGGCAGTTTGCACTAAAAATTCAAAATGACTACATCTTCGAATTTATTAGCTTTTTTTATTCAAATTGTTGTAATAATTACAAAATTTTTATTAGGCAGAAAAGGATTTTTGGGCAAATAAAGGGAAATATCGACCAATTTAGAAGGAAAAAACTTGTGATCTGTGGAAACCCTGGTTCTATCATGGAATTATATACCATCACACTACGCAACAGTAGCACTCGTTTTATAGACATAAAATCGGACTTGTTAGTATGCTTATAGTGACATTTGCCGCCATATTGGCACTAGCTTGGCACCAGTATGGGTTTTGGAGGGCATAACTACAAGGTGCACTAAATAAAAATGGAGGGAAAAACAACGGAAGAGCGGATTTCTTAGGCTTAAAATAAACTTGTTTTCTCCAACAACAAAAATCGCGCTTTTTAGGTGTAAGAAATCACTCTTCACAGCATCGGCTTCAGTAGGACGCCCTTCTGTTTCTCTGCAGTGCCCCTTGCAGCTAACCCATTAAGGCTCCAGCATAGAGTTATATACAATAATACTACGTCGTGTCACTGCTCTATAGCTTCGAACAATTGGCTTGTTTCAAAACGGTCTCGATCTGGAGTTCAAAATGTTGCGATGTCAATTATAATTTGTCAGCTTTATGGTTTTCATAAGATCAAAACTTATTTTGTGTGACGTCTTTGCTTCGTAAAGGTTTAGTTCACTCAAATTCTATGTAGCTTCCGCTTGTACAATCTGAATGCTAAGTGTAAGCATTTTGTGTTGTGAATCCCAGGGGCAACCAGATTGTGTCACATTTAAAAAGACAGGTAGCGTAAAAGTAGGATAAAAAATAACATGATTGTTCCGGGGTCGATATTAGGTCCACTGCTATTTTGTCTATTCATTACTGAACAACTATCAATATATTTATGTATCGTCTGTTGAAGAAAGCACAGTGTCGAACACATCCCAAAAATACTTAGACCTATATTTCGAACTGATAATGCACTAAAATGATGATAAACCTTAACATTAATTTTGTGTGAAATTAGGCACCAGTAAAGCCAGAGTTGGTACCAAAATTAAAAAACGTAGAAAAGTGTGTGTTTATTGATTGAAGGATAGTAAAATCAGACAATTGTTTGCGTAAAACGCCCCTGCAGTTGTTAATGATGTACAGATATGAAGAGTAAGTCCTTAAAGTTTCGAGTTTCATAGGTCAATTTTCTTTTTTCTGCAAGAACAGCCATTGTTCTGATAAGTTGGACTGATTGGCAAATATTTGGCTATGTTCGACTTTCGTATGTAGCTCATTCCAAATGGAAGGTCATAACATGGCGAGTTTCCATCAGAGCCAGCACTTATCACATGTTCTTCTCCAGCAGCCGGCATCCTTCGGTCTTCTTCAGTTGCTGAAAAGAACAGAGAAGGGTGAATAACACAATAAAAATGTCACTATCAGTTTGGAGCGGATCATACATTGAAGCTACTTGCCAACTACAAAAGTTACTATGCAGACTTTGTAACTGTTAAGCCTAGGCCGATTGGTCTCACCTCTCTGCATGGGAGCGATCACGAAATTATACTTTGATAGAGATGCAAACTGAGTTAGTCGTAATGATGTCCATATTTTCGAGGATGACATGATGACACCGATTTGCATGATTGGATGTTAAATGCAGTGGTTAACCTACACCTTACATAACTTCACTAGCGATGCTGTTTGCTTTCACTTCATTCCTGGTGTTCCCATTGGATGGAGACCAAGCATGACATCTGTTATAGGAGCGGACGTTCACTTTGTTAAGATCCAGTGTGTCCTTTGATCGAAACTTCACTAGTACTAGCCCTTATTACACCTACGAGTCTATCAACATTCTCTAGGAAGAATATCCTAGGCATAATATGACCATTGTACAAGTAACATGCAGAACCTGCATAGGGCTGATGAAGGTGGCTACAGTGTCCACGACCTATCTTGAGTTTGCCGCAGAACGAACACAGATAACCGATTGTACGTTTTTGGTAGCAGAGTGCCTTGTTGATATCCAAGATGGTTATAAAAACAGTGGCGGCCGTCGGTTAACGCCGCCTCTCCAGAAAGATGTAGTTGATCAACAAATACTGCAGGACTCAAGATACGCTGCGCACACAATAAGCAATAGTAGAGCACAGCCAAGCTGTCTGCTGACCCTGGAATAGTCCGTAGCAAACCTTTAATCCTAATTACCTAGTGTTTATTTCATAAGACCAGAAATTTCAAGCTCACATGATATTGTGCTGACCCTCATTTTCAGCACAGAGAAATAGTTTGGGTACTTACCTGGCACTGTGTTGTCCAGTATAAGTCCAAGCATTCCACCAATAAACATACTGGTGCTCAACATGACTTCCAGAGCGTCATCTAGTACACTGTGTCCTATTGGAAAATACAGCATAACTTTAGGAAGGAGCACAGCTAGACAATCTACAAGCTTTTCAATTATTGATAAGATTCACAACAATGATTTTCCCATCATTTGTTTTTTTAGTGAGCCACCATAACCATTATTGGGTTTAAGTATTATTCGAATCTAACATTACAATAACTTTGTGAGGGCTCGTTTACGCAACGAGACCTTCTCGCTCGCCGAAAGCTATTTGCTAGGCAACCGTTATTTATTTACGATTAATTTCCCGTTTCTATTAAATGAATGCGGTAATAGACAACAAATTAAATGTATTATAAATAACAACACGGACAAAGAACAAAGTGCAACAGTCATTTTGAACATTGCTACAACATTGTTGCCATTTCACGCAATTTCCTAAATTTGCTATTCTCGCTGAAAAAACACCTCCTAGCAGTGATCAAACGACGGTAGAATAAATAGCTACTCGCAGCGAGAATTCAAAATCTAACATGGCGTCCATTTCGTAGTTATCGAATCGAAGACAAACCTTCGAACGCCGGTATTCAGGAATCTGTCCGTCGTCGTGTACTGCAGTAAACATTGTTTTCTTGTTGTCATAAATCACGCTGTCATGTTGCATGCATCGTACGCCATGTCGCGAGGCACGAGGAGAAAATTTGCGTCCGCGTTGTTGCCATGGTTACTACGTAAAGACAACTCGAAAGCCGCATTCTCCGACAAGAAGAGAAGCAGCCAGCAGATTTAGTATTGACCAAGTAAAAGCTAGTAAGCGAGAAAATTGTCCTTGCGTAAACGCGCCCTGATAGTCAAGAAATAAAAGTCAGCCCCTTATTGATTTCTTGTCTTCACGACCACGAAGCCACATTTCGTTGTCATCTATTTGTGATAGCCGTTCTTCTAACACTCGACAAGTTCTTAAAGACAGTGTAGTACTACAAATGAGCCCCGCCCGATTAGTATTGGGCTGGTTATTCCAACTCATAATTTAACATAGCGTAATGACGCAAGGCAGTATTTATTTACCTGTGTTTATTACGCCTGGATGTTTAGCTAACCATTTAGGAATAGCCAAGCCAAAGAATAAAGGTAGTCCAAGTACCATGAGGTTCCGAGATGAATTCATGTTGACAAACTGGATATTAGACAATCCAACTGACGCCATCATACTGCACATGACAAAGAATACTCCACCAATCACAGGAGGAGGAATAGAGACAAACAATGCGCCAGTTTTTGATATTAAACCAACTACCATCATGACGAGAGCAGCAGCTTGGATGACGCGACGACTTCCAACCTGAAAGAGAAGTAATATTAAAAAAAAAAAACTATTAACAAAAAAAATAAATACATAAATAAATTTAAAAAAAAAATAAAACATTCTTTTCAAATGTGCAAGAGTTCTAGTCTTTCAGATATAACAAAACATGGGAACTACAGCGGAAGACAAGATAAAAAGGTAAAAACAAGTGTCTGTTAAGGAAAAAACCCCGACAACAAAGATGTAAGAAAATCATTTGACAGTAGAAAAACGTGTCAGATTATTTGTGGTTTTGATTCGATTTATATATCAATGTATTATCCTGTATTTACACTCGATAATTGCTTAGGCGAATCATGCAACAAATGGCTTCAAATATCATATCTTTAAATATCGGTTTAGACTATGCAGACGAAAGTTTGAAAGCAAATATTAACAGGAAAGAGACCTAAAGAAGCATCACCCATTTTTTTTTTGTTACTTTACTTAGTAGCATAACCCATTTTTTAACCTAATGCAAACAACATTTAAACTGGTAAAAGCATATACTTTAAAAGATTAATAAAACGTTTATGCAATTACTGGGTGAGTTAGAAAAGAAATGGAGGTAAAGGGCTGAAATACGGGAAATATACATTTGTAACTCTGTGTTTAAGGTGAACAGAGAAACATGAGCAGAGATTCGAAGTAAAAGAGGACCTGTAATAAAGGGGTAATTTCTCACACCCAAAGTTTGCCGCCCAAGTTACGGCTCAGTCCAAACTTAAGTGGTGTACTGATATGGTCTGGTACAAAGTTAAAATCATAAATCCTATTCTGGCTGAATACGTTAGGTGAGCGTTAGGTGAATACGTTAGTTTGTAACACATTTTTTCTTTTTTTATTCCATATTTTTTTGATAAGGATAGTTATTATACCCCTTCATTTACACGTTGGTTGGGTTTAACTGTAACTTTAGATTAAGGCTTACTTGGGTCAGTAGCAGATTTACCAACCTTTGTAACTCCAATGACGGCGATGTTTTCTGCGTAAGCTGTGGTTCCATTTCCTGTTCCCCAAATGCCAGCTAACATGTTTCCGACACCTTCCACAAAGATTCCTCGATTAACAGCGTGAGGTGGAGGCGGAGGTGCACCGCACATTCTTGCAGCAGCATTAAAGTCACCAATTGTTTCCAGCATGGAAGCAACTAAACCACCTATCATGCCAAAGATACCAGCAAGGCTGATAAGAGGAAGACCCCACTGTCCTGAAAGTAGAGAATGGAGTAGCACAAATCGTATGCAATTTTTGTATCAGATGTAAAATCAGATGTACAAATTTGTGATATCGACACACCATTATTTAATTTGCAGATGATGTCCACCCTTTTGAACGCTGTGTTAATGTGACTGTAATATTGTTGTTGTTGTTGTTGTTGTTGTTATTCTTGTTGCGGTATTTGGAAATTCTGCTTTCACATAAGACATCGAACCAATGAACAGATTTCTAATTTGTATATAGCTTAAAACGTAGTTATGAACAAGGACCACGTCCTTTTGAGCGCTATTCTAATGTGACTACAAACATTAGCACTGCCGGCAGGCAGTGTTTATTAGAGTTCGTTTGCGCACGAGAATTTCAGAAAATTGGACAGGAGGAGGAGGCGGAGGCGGCGGAGCGGTGAACAATGTCAAAATGTTACAATGCTGCAACATGTAACAATAGGGTAACAATAGGCGAGGCGCACAATATCGGATTATAGCTCACTCGAACAAGATGCAACGATGGTTGGGTGCCGGGAAACTAACATTGTCGTTGTTTGAGTTAGCTAGCTCGTTGTGGAGAACCAAAATTAAATGGTCTTGATTTTTCCTTAAATCTTCAAGTTTTGAACCGTTGGGTGCGAAGTCTTTAATTTTCAGGCCTTTCAAAATTGGGCGGCCGACATGACTGAGTGAATGATTTACTTTTTCAATATTTTGAACTCCAATTCGCAAAACGTAAACCCACAAACACACACAAAATAGACGCCATAAACAGCAAAACGCTACAGAATTGAAAGATAAAAATGCACACACAAAATGAACACAAATTATAGTTCAAATTATAGTTCGTTGGGTTCGAGTGAACTCGAATCCGTTTTTATTCGTGTACCTTCAGGGCTGTGAGTATGGGGATAAGAGTTCTAGTATTTTTTATCTAAACGGCAAAACTGTTTTTTGCTCAGTTATTCTTATTGTTGTCGTAATTCTTGCAGGCGAAATTTTGCTCTCATCTAGAGATCAACCCAATGAACCGATTTTCATTATTTAAAGCTTAAAATTGAGTAATAACAAGGCTCTCTTATAACAGTTATTTTAAAATGATTGCAGTTTTCTTTTCTTTGTTATTCTTGCTGGAACAAGAAAGTAAAAATAGATATTAGTATTAAAAAACGCTTAAGTATAAAAAACACGGATGTAAGCCTTAAAACACTTAAAGCTCTAAAGGAACAGATATTTGAAAAAGACATGTAAGTTATCAGCGTCGCACTAATATGTGTAAAAGAAGCGCCAGCTTGTTTTTTTGGGACGCTGGAGATACTTTTATATGTATTAGTGCAACGCTGATGGCTTACATGTCTTTTTCTAATATGTGTTTCTTTAGAGATTTAAAGCTTACATCCGTATTTTAAACCCTAGCCTTTTTTAATACTAATACCCTATTACACAGCCTCGGGTTATTTTATATGGTTTTCCTTGGGATGCAAAGAGTTACAAAAACGATATAAAATAAACTAGGTATTTGCTAAAGTGACTCGGCTTCTTGTCGCACAGCCACTTTAAAATGGTCTCAGTGTGCAAGCCTGGAATTGCATCACCTACTAAAGTGGCAAGTTGGGCAAACATGATTTGCTGAATATCACCTATGACAGCTACTGTGGTTCTTGCTTCACGGACTCAGAGTTTCTATCGTAGGCGTTAAGGCTGTATCGAAACTGCTTCTGTGGATCCGATATTGCATGATATCTATTTTACTGACACTAGTGCCTCTGCTGATGTAGTGAAGGACGAGTCTTTCGGTTGAACTTCAATTTCCTTATTCAAGTTGTGGACTAGGATCCTTAGTTTGTATCCACGTACTGTGTTTGGATTAGTGTCAGGAAGTTATCGATCAGCAATGTAAAGTTTATTATCTGGAACAGAATCGCTAAGAAATACCATTTCCGTTCCAATACCGACACGCTGAATATCTGAAAATTTACCCATAAAGTTTCAGTGTTTGTACAGCCTTGCTAGGTGGCCATGAATCACACGTGGGATGTGCATAATACAATCCTCAGAATACAACGGATTATCTTCTAGCTGCTTAAATTGGATTTACAGGAAGGTATTGACTAAGACCGCTGAAAATGGATTTACAGTTAAGATACTGACTAATTGTTGGTGAATGTAACCTAGTGACTGTAAAGATGTGGATATCAAGAAAAATTAGCACGCTTCTCGCCTGGGGAGTACAGCCCGTTAAGAGATTGTATTTCTTACCTGGGTAAGGAAATCGGAACCATTGTGTTCTTTCCATCAAGAGTGCTTTGTTGTCAGTCCTTGCTGGATCATTAGCCTGAAGAACATCTGTAGCAGTCAAAATGAAGCACAAGATCCACACAACCAGTATAGACATTAACACCTGGAAAACAAAAGCAAAGTTTGACCAGTGGTACAGTTTATTTACTTCAGCAAATGTTCGGCTCTTGACAGAAACATAAATAATAAATAAATAAACAAATTTACCACAGACGTGGAAGGGTGACAGAAGGGGGTGGACCCACTAACACTGCTCCTAAGACTACGAAATGGTAAAAAGGTCACACAAAAAGTTAAGTATTCATAAAGGGCGTTTCAAACGCCTCTCAAGGGGTTCGTTACGGAGAAGTCTGCGCAACCTGGCAAGGTTGGAAGATCCAACTGTGTCCTTGCAAGACCATTCCAAATCGGAACAACCCGGACTGAAAAGAAGTTTTGACGACAGTTCAAATGTGAGATGGGGAAAACTAGTTTCCAGTCATGACTTCGGGTGCATCTCAAACAAGGTGCAAATTCAAAGAATGGGAGGTCAACACTGACAAGGCCTCTGAGAATTTTAAATAGAATAGAATAGAATAGAATAGAGGTTGTCGGCCAGTAAGCTATACAGCTTTTTGAAGGCCCTAGCGGCAGATGTTAAGTGGAAGGAACCACCATCGTAAACAGTTGTTTTTTGCCGCAGGAGGGAGGAAACCGGAGTACCCGGAGGAAACCCTCGTACAACGGGCGGGAAACAACCAAGATAAGATACCAAGATACCAAGATAAGATCAAACCAGAGTCGATGGAGCTCCAACAATTCCAGGCCAGTTCGGAGCAAACGTTCTCTATACCCGAGGTTTCTAAACCCTGGTAGGCTTTTTGTAAACCGGCGCTGGACTTTCTCAATACATCGACTGTATAAGAGGAATAATACTGGAGCCCCCAGAACTACACTGAAGTCACTACACAAAACCGACTGTCATTAGTCACCTTATGTCTAATACATGAAACAATAGTAATGAAATGTAAATCCAAGAAACGCATGATGGAATCACTACAATCACCTTCAATTACAGGACCTCGCTCCAGGATGTTAATGTTATCACAGTAGAACGAATCTCGCTACAAATTTTCTTACAGAAGCACAACGTAAAGACTAGTTTTCACTGCAATAAATCTTTGCCCTGCATTCCCTCAGCACGTGAGGGAAGAGCCGGAAGTGCCGAGGTGGTGCTGTCCCCACTACACTTGCGTCGGAGCCTTAGGTATTCTTGCACACGCACACATGTCGATGTAAACTTCGGTGCACAATGGGTATCTGTGCCAAAATTATAGCCAGCTGTTTTGTCAGGAACGGTCCTCTTGTCTGAGGCTGTGGCATGAAGTGAAGCAGTTCACCCACCCGTTTCACAACACGGGTGAAACGGGTGGGTGAACTGCTTCACTTCATGCCACAGCCTCAGACAAGAGGACCGTTCCTGACAAAACAGCAGGCTGTAATTTTGGCACAGATACCCATTGTGCACCGAAGTTTACATCGACATGTGTGCGTGTGCAAGAATACCTCACTCAGGTAAACCCACCTGGACCAGAAACCCTCCAAAAATGTCCTGTCTACTCAGCTTATCACAGGGGCTGCATCTGATTATAACTCATTGGGAAACGTTCTGCTTTTCTTGATTTATTTGCCTGACTCGAATAAAATTAAGCTTGACTCGAATAAATTAAAAAAAAAAAAGAATGCCTAGCTTTTGACAAACAAATGGTCAGCATTAAAAAAAAATTTGCTGACCATGTATCAAGCAGACTGACTACAAGCTGCCATTTAACAACAGGCCTTCCTTGTTGAGCAGATGCAAGGTAATTCAGTTTATCAACAGTTCTGTTCTGAATATTGTAGCATCTTTCTGAATGATTTCCCTAGATTAAATAAGTACGATGCCTGATTCTCTAGAAAATTTTGACTGGATAACGATAAGATCTGTATAACTGATGCCATAGCACTAACTTCATCACAGACGTTCCAGAATCATCTGAAAAATATATCTACTTCCATTTTTCCTGTAGTTTAATTGCAGTACTTCTGAGATGAAAGGGGACATGGGCTCCACCTATAGCAGAATACTAATAAACACAAATATATTTTCTCCCACTGGGGAATTGGATGGAGGAACATGATGCCACAAAGTGTTATAGAGGAAAAAACAGTTCATGATTGGAAGGCCAAAAACAATAAACATTCTTCTAAGATGCGTTTCTCTAATAGGGCAGTGACATGACGTAGTATTATTGTATATAACTCTATGGTGGAGTCCGTAACTGGGTTAGCTACAAGGGGCACTTGAGGGCGAAAAGAAGGGCATCTTACTGAAGACAATGCTGTTAAGAGTGGATTTCTTAGGCCTATAACGCGCGATCTTTGTCGATTTGTTGGCAGTTGCTGACATTTTTAGGCAAGTGGAATCTTTATTTTCTGATTACAACCTCGCAGCATAAGGGATTGGAGAAAACAACGGTTTTTTGAGCCCAAGAAACCTGCTCTCAAAGTACTTTCGTGACTAGAAGTGCCGTTGTTTAACCCTCCATTTCAATCTAGTGCCCCTTGCAGGTATCTCTCTTGTAGCAATATGACGTCACTTGTCGCTGCTCTTAATCTAATCATTCAAGTCTGGGTTTGGTCAGAGCCTCCTACAGTAAAGGCCAGATCAGATGAAGACAAATTAGGCAAGTAAAATCAACCATTGACATAGAAGGAAGCGCAAGTTTGCTAGGTGCTGCCATCTCTACACCAAGCGGTAAAATTTCAAACTAACCGACAAGGGTTCCAAATTCTGTCAACCGATGACGCTACTTGGCAAACTTGCGTCATCGTTATTTGATTCGCCGTTTTGCGGAGCATTGTGTGAGGCGAAGATGATACGGCCTTTCCTGTAGGTGGCTCTGGTTTGGTTATGTAATGTATGTAAAGTTTAAGATGTCATTTAAAACCGCGTGTTTCAAAAATTTACGAAATTTACAAATTCCTTTACCTCGCGTGTGAATGCAAAGAATTTTTCCTGATTCACAGGCTAAGAAGAGACTCCCAAATTTTGTTGTTGTTGTTGTTGTTGCTAGATGTTGCATCCAACTTACCGGAAAGAGCTTGAAGAGTGACACTTTGGCTGACTTGCATCCTTGTTGTTTGTTGTAAGAACAACCAATTGGAATACTCCATTCCCGAAGATAAAGTGAAAATAATAGCAGCAACACCACTGTTCTAAGTGGAAAACAAAACAAAATAGTTGAAGATTTAAGAAAAGACTGAAAGTGTGAAACTGAACACAATGGGCGATACACTGATTCTTCGTCTCTAGATTTGAATTTAAAAATATTCCGACATAAAAATCTTGGGTGAGGATAACATGCCTCACGTTATCCATTCATATTTTTAAGGAGTTATATTATTCTTCACTTGACGTATCACACCTTTGTTTTCATTACTATAATTAACCTGACTGCTACAGATAATTTGTGTTAAATAATTATTTGTACTTTATTTCTTTAATTATTCTTGTAATGTCTTTCCACAAACAGCAGAGCATTATGCATGCTCTGTGGTTTTCTGAAAAAAAAGATTTTCTTTACTGTGTTCTGCGAGTAACAAAATCGTAGCACAGACAACAGTAATACAACCCATTACTCAGAAACTGAAATTTTTAAAAATTAATTTCTTTTGAGCCGTAAGTCGTCCGAAGCAATTTAATGCTCGTGTGGCTGAACCGGCCCAATATCGGCATCACCAGACCTTTTTCCGGAAAACCTCCGACCATCGTAGGGAACGAAAGAATGTTCAGAATAGGCCGGCAGTTCACGGCAAGGACTTTGCCAAGGTTCCCTTTCCAGGGATTCGGCCAGATCCGCAAACCTCCAACAACCAGGCTGAGCTCTCTCACCGCTCAGCCACGATGACCACACTAAAACGTTTCATTTTATTTGGAATAGTTAGCTAAAACATTCTGACCATCAAAATATTTTGCCCAACTGCAAATTGGCCAACGTGGTACGCAATAATAATATAATTAAAGAAATTAAAAAAAATTAATCATTTAATACAAATTATTTATAGCAGTCAGCCTAATATTAACAACGTGAACAGTAGAATGCATACCTGTTGCTCCTAGCGTAAAACAAAAATAGTGTTAAAACTGTATTTGGCTACAGTTAACAAACAAAACCGGTAGCATTGCTACGCATTTGAAATGAAAAATACGGGAGGGAAGTCTTCAATTTGACACATTTTTAACTCAATTCATCGAGTTCAATTAAACATTCAACCTTAATTATATAACTTGAATTTTTAACTTGACGATAAACTTGAGATAACTTAAAGCAAAAATAGTCTAATTAAAGGCTTTTTAACTGCTAAAGATTATGTCTGGACATGAACAGACAAATTTTGCTACGAAATATTTAGGATATTTTACATGCCACAATCAACATGAGCACGAGTATATTTTCAAGGCCTTTCTCTTTCCAGTTGCACAGGAGCAACCCGAAATCAGGTTTGAACCCAGAATCTTTGGTACTAGAGCCATTTGTGCTAATCATTTCGTCAACAAGACCCCTGAATTTAGCAATAAAAGGTAAATTTTCCTCCCAAAGATCGATCAAAACCCACATTTTGATGTAGGCTGATGAAACATACGACTTCAGCTGACTGATGACCAGATTTCAATTACAATACATTTTGGGTTTGAATTCAAGTATCTCCCGTGTACTGTGTGCCTCTACTTCCAACTCATAACTTACAGCATAGATATGTACCAGTTTCCAGCAGCAGCTTCGGCAGCATGTTCGAATAATGCCAACCCAATCAGAGCAATAACTGGAGTTGTTGTCAAGGGAGTTACAAATCGAAGCATAAGTCCGATCAATCCTGTGAAGCCCATTAACACTTGAAATATTGTGGCTGCAAGAATAGTTCCTTGTATCTACGAATATTGTAGAAAAAGAAAAGAAAAACATTTAAAGTAGAATCAGATTGCTGCAAATAATAAAAAAGTAGGTTGAAAATTAGACAACAGCAAAAATCATACACTAGAAATACATAAGATTTTTCCTTTGGGAGCGTCCATAAATTATGTAACGCTGTATGGGATGGGGAGGTCTTTCTAGCGTTAGAATTGTTACGATGGGGAAGGACGGGTACAGTGTTTGTTAAATAACAAACTGCTAATTTAATAAATCAAACAATGAAAGAAAAAAACAGCAACAGGCAGTTTTTTCACTTAATTCACGTCTTATTATTAATCAAGAAATTATTTTTGAGATTTTATTAATTGTAGAATTGGTCTAAAGGAGCTGCTTTTACCCCATCACTTATGCAAAGATTGAAACTGAAATTGGGGAAAAAAAAGCTTAGTATTACGCTACGGGGGGGTTGGTGGGACGGTGACTGTCTAGTTACTGTTATACGTTGTAACTTAAAAGTGCGTGATTTTTCAGAGAACACAGACAATGCTGTGTGGTTTAGGTATTGGCCTAAATTGTGGAGTTGGTTTTCGCTTTGTCGATTACATTTTTCTTTTTGGCTGGTGATGTAGAGTCAGTTCCGTTTTGTGAAGTCAGTTACCTGTTAGTGGAGTCGGTTAACTTGATTGAAATATAAATGATTTAATTATGATAAGCATTTTTTAGTTATACACCATCACATATTTGTAAATTTAAACAGCTTACTTTTTTTTTACATGGGATAAATTATACTATCCTACTTATTTAATACTCATTAAACAAGCAACTAAGGTGCTACCAACTAACATGACGCACAGGGAAAGGTGCTTACTGAATTCGCCAAATCTTACCACACGAATTCTGTCTTGCCATGTAACGTGATGAGGCATTTCACCAGTGACGTTTCCAAAAGTCTGGTTGGTGAAATTTGTGAAGCTTTCTGAAACAATAGAGAATTGTATCTACAACCTTTCTTGTTGTTTGGTAACTGAAGAATATTTATCACATTATGTGGCTCTAGGCTTTACAAAATTCAAGAAACGACAAATTACTAATAATGTTTGTACTTTAGTTATTAATTAAAAGTATGATAAATGAACTTCGAATGGCAGAGCTGCAGCGCTACATTCCAGGAGTGGGAGTGTGTGGCAGTCACTCCATCTTCACCTTTCATTGCCATGATGAAGATCTGGTGAAAAGTTAAGATGGAGTGACTCGAGTGGGAGTGTGTGGCAGTACCTTTCATCGTCATGGGGGTGTGTGGCTCCATCTTTAGCTTTCATCATCATCATGAAGAGCACGGTGAAAGGTCAAGATGGAGTGACTGATAAATTCGTGGAGTGAGATTGGGAGTGTGTGGCTCCATCTTTACCTTTCATCATTATGATGAAGAGCATGGTAAAAGGTTAAGATGGAGTGACTTCTTAATTCGTGGAGGGGGAGTATGTGGCAGTTACTCTATCTTTACCTTTCATCGTCATGATGAAGAGCACGGTAAAAGGTCAAGATGGATTGAATGATAAATTCGTGGAGTGGGAGTGCGTGGCACCATCTTTACCTTTCATCGTCATGATGAAAAGCATGGTGAAAGGTCAAGATGGAGTGACTGCTAAATTTGTGGAGTGGGAGTGGGAGTGTGTGCCTCCATCTTTACCTTTCGTCATCATGATGAAGAGCATGGTGAAAGATCAAGATGGAGTGACTGCTAACTTCGTTGAGTGGGAGTGTGTGACAGTCACTCCATCTTTACCTTTCATCGTCATGATGAAGAGTTGGTGAAAGGTCAAGATGAAGTGACTGATAAATTCGTGGAGTGAGATTGGGAGTGTGTGGCTCCATCTTTACCTTTCATCATTATGATGAAGAGCATGGTAAAAGGTTAAGATTGAGTGACTTCTAAATTCGTGGAGGGGGAGTATGTGGCAGTTACTCTATCTTTACCTTTCATTTTCATGATGAAGAGCTGGTGAAAGGTCAAGATGGAGAGACCGATAAATTCGTAGAGTGGGAGTGGGAGTATTTCATCTTTACCTTTCATCGTCATGATGAAGAGCACGGTAAAAGGCCAAGATGGATTGAATGATAAATTCGTGGAGTGTGAGTGCGTGGCACCATCTTTACCTTTCATCGTCATGATGAAAAGCATGGTGAAAGGTCAAGATGGAGTGACTGCTAAATTTGTGGAGTGAGAGTGGGAGTGTGTGCCTCCATCTTTACCTTTCGTCATCATGATGAAGAGCATGGTGAAAGATCAAGATGGAGTGACTGCTAACTTCGTTGAGTGGGAGTGTGTGACAGTCACTTCATCTTTACCTTTCATCGTCATGATGAAGAGTTGGTGAAAGGTCAAGATGAAGTGACTGATAAATTCGTCGAGTGGGAGTGTGTGGTTCCATCTTTACCTTACATTGTCATGATGAAGAGCTGGTGAAAGGTCAAGACGAAGTGACTGATAAATTCGTGGAGTGGGAG